>JBBPJX010000875.1:0-10515 GCA_038088955.1 Neotropicomus parvogracilis | reverse complement strand
TTTGCATCACAGGTCATGAAGGACCTTTGCCACCCTCTAGGAATCAAGCCAAAGCTCTCCACGGCTTATCATCCACAGACAGACGGACAGACGGAGCGAATGAATAGGGACCTACAACAGTACCTCCGACTCTTCACATCGGAAAAGCAAGATGAGTGGGCGGACTGGCTCCCACTAGCCCAATTCTCCTACAATTCCAAGCAACAGGCGTCGACACAACAGTCGCCGTTCAATGTGACCCGCACGTATTCACCCAGAATGGGCTTCGAGCAGAAGCACACGAAAGCACCCGCGGCCGAAGACATGGCCAAACAGATGGAGCTCATAATACATAGAACAAACAAAGAGAAGTCTAGAGTGAGCTCAAGAAAAGATGAAAACCCAAGTGGATAAACACCGAAAAGAAGCGCCACAGTACCAACCCGGAGACAAGGTGTGGTTATCCACAGAAAACCTCCACCTAACCCACGCCTCCAGAAAGTTGACGGAGTGATGGATTGGACCGTACGCCGTGGAAAAGATGGTCGGGGACAACGCGCTCCGACTACGGCTCCCAAAGTCGATGAAAATCCACCTGGTGGTAAACGTTTCACGGGTGAAACCCTACAAGGAGAAACTCCCCGACCAACCGTCCTTTAAACCAGGACCGGTTACAGTCACCGAAGAACGGGAAGAGGAATACGAAGTCGAAAAGATTGTTGACTCACGAGTGACGAAAGGACGCCTGGAATACCTGGTTCACTGGAAAGGATACCCAGAGGAGGAACGCACGTGGGAACCCAAGAAAAATCTTACCAATGCCAAGAAGGCAGTCGAAGAATTCCACAAAGCCAAACCGGGAGTGCCACGACAGCTTAATTGCTCAACCGCGGAATTCGCCGCCCTATTCGCAACCACATGGGAACCCGCTATACCAGAACTACCCACCAACAAACTCCCATTCAATCGGTTGGAAATACCTTGATGAAAGTCGTCTGGAATCTGACTATAAGGAGGGGGTGGTGTTACAAGCGGTATTTCCAGAAGCCTACACAAAGGCTACACTCACCACGAAGCACAAGCACAGGGACTTAGCCTCAGAACGATGGCACAAGCACAGCCACAGATCTGAGCCCAGACCCTTGCTGACTAAGCAAGGCAGTGCAAGCCTAGACTTCGGGCATGCACACCACACAGGGCCGAACAGAAGGCACAGCCAAGATAAGAGCGCAATACGCCATTGACCCCCACTACGAGGCAGTGCTTATCAGAAGCCGCAGCAAGGCTATGCTGATACATGAGGCAGAACACAGGAATGCGCAGCACGCACAGCATCAGTCTCTGATGCCAACTGACGAGTGAGTTACGCCATTGGACGCCACATGCATAATAGTTCCTCCCGGAATTCTTGACACAGCCGAAGGGTATTATATAGTATATCGGACAGATCCCGTGTACATAAATAGTACCAAACATGTACAAACCCTAGATAGTATATAAACCCGAGCAGGGCAGGAATGGCTCCCCATTCTTGTCCTCTTGGATATTCCCCATCCTCACTACGAGGCTGCCCCTCATCCACTAGACCCAAGAGTCTCTTGTCCCCTCTTCACCTTCAAGTTCCCAAGACTTGCAGGACGATTAGGTCAGCGCCCACCTCTTAAGTGAGTTGGTCGTTTCATATAGGGGCCTTGTTGGGTATGATGATTGGATAGAGAAAAGGGGCAGTAACCTTGGTCACATGACCTGTCACATGATAGCTTCACATGATCCAGGTCACATGAGTAGTGGCTGTTCAATGGCTTAGTAAGATCCCTGCATATTACAGGATTAAACTATTTGTAACTACAGTAGTAAGAAAAGGCTAGTGATTGGTAGTCACAAACTTCTTTGAGCTGTAACTCTACCAAATGAAAAGGGAAAATTAAGCAAAAATAGGGAAAAATAGGTTGTATAGTAACCTATCCCTACATGCAGTCTGGAGGTGATCTGATTGTTTGGTCCTGAGATATGGCCATTTCTTCATGGTCCAGTGCTAAACCATTTTGGTGCAGCACAACGATACTCCTCTACTGTCCAAATACCTTCTCTAAATTCTGCCAGAAGCATCTCTTGAGCTTTAAGATTCATTTCTTGATGAGCACAAGAATTCATGGCATCAAGATTAGCCCTTATCACCATTAGTTAATAATACATACTTGCCACAAATATAAATTCAGATCATACCTTTGGATTTCAAACAATATATCTTCAATGGTGCGCTTCTTAGAGATCTTTTGAATGTGCTCCTTGGCTTTGAAAATACCATCAGAAGAGAGGGAAGAAGGTTTGGGACCTTTCTTTGCAATAGGAGTCTGAGTGCTCAAAGGAATATTCTCTTTCTCCATAATATCCTCAAGCTGGGATAAGCCTGAGGTATGATCTCTTACAATAGATGTTTGAGCCTGAGCTAGACTCAAAGCATCTTGTAGAGTCTGAATTTGTGAGAGCTGTGAGTTTGTAAACTCTACCTCAAGCTCTGAAGCCTGAAAGTCAAGAGGTTGGAGATGAAGAGTCTTCTTTCCATGTGGACCCACTCCTGTAGTCACAGCAATTTGTTATGGACGGTACTTCCAAGCACCTAAAGGGACACTACACTCACTACGAAACGTGAACGCAAGGACTCAGCCTCAGAACGAGCAGACAAGCACAGCTGACTAAGCAAGGCAGTGCAAGCCTAGACCACGGGCATGCACACAACACATGGCCGAATAGAAGGCACAGCCAGGATAAGAGCACAATATGCCATTGGCTGCCACACGAGGCTATGCTTATCAGAAGCCACAGCAAGGCTATGCTGATACACGAGGCAGATCACAGGAATACACAGCATCGGCCAATGATGCCAACCAACGAGTGAGTTATGCCATTGGATGCCACCCGCATAATAGTTCTCCCGGAATTCTTGACACAGCCGAAGGGTATTATACAGTATATTGGACAGATCCCATGCACACAAATAGTACCAAACATGTACAAACCCCTAGTAGTATATAAACCCGAGCAGGACAGGGATGGCTCCCCATTCTTGTCCTCTTGGATCTTTCCCATCCTCACTACGAGGCTGCCCCCATCCACTAGGCTCCAGAGTCTCTCGTCCCCTTCTACCTTCGACGCTCCCAAGGCTTGCAGGACCATTAGGTTAAGCGCCCACCTCTTAAGTGAGTTGGTCATTTCATTAGGACAAGAATTCTACACTCTACCCGGTTGGTGCTAACACTAACCACCTAGAACTTTAAAGCACCCAAGAAGCCTTCGAGAAAATCAGTGGATAACCAGGATCTCGAAGGAGCACGCTAACCCCTAGTAGTGTCGCTCAACGTCTTCGACCCCTACCAAGAAATCAAACCCCTGAGCCCCTTGGCGGATACTAGATCCATCAAGAGCGAGCCGAAGGACCAAGAGTTTGTACGAGGCTGGGAGGGATACGAATTCCCCCCATACGTACCAAGGGAAGAATCGCCCGTTTACAGACCGGCGACACCACAGCGGTCACCTACCCCGCTGCAAGAACCAATAGATTGGGAATACGTTTACCAAAGGAACGGTAAAGCCCCGAAATGAAACTGGACTGTATAATCACCCTCTCATCCATTGCTTCACAGATCTTGCTCAAGCATTCCTCTCGTCGGAGGTCGAACGTATTATTCAGGAGGGGATACAGCTTGGTGTTCAGCAGTGAGTGGAGATTGACAGAAGGAACGAGATCAGGAGGAGAGTACTTGAGGCACGCGAGAACGTCGAGGTGAGAATACGTATTCGAGAGAGAACTCCCACTCCACATCCTCGCGCTCATCCTCGCTTCCCTGACGGCCGCCGCTGGTCACGAACCATTCCTCTGGATCAATGCCACATTCCTGATCATCTACCTACTCTTCGACCTCGCGCAGTACTCAGGCTACCTCGTCGTCCATATTAAAATAGTAATTGAAGGACGAACCCTTCCCTTTCCACGCTCCCCCGCGCCAAGACCATTTGCAGAACCCGCACCCCCTTACCAAGAAGCAGAAGAGGAAGACGACTCTTCAACCATTGTTGAAGCAGAACAAGAGTGAATGCTTCTAAACTGCCTCATTCTCCTCTACATCACAGTCCTTACCCCTTTCATCCTCATTGGCTACATCGCTCTAACCATCAAAGGACTGCTATACGTATCCTTTGAAGTCAACCACAGCTACTACCAAATAGGCATCCACTGAAGAACCCGAAACTCCGCAAGCGACGACACCGTGGAACAAAACGCCTGGGACACGAACGACCAGAATAACAACGGAGGCTGGGACCAGCCAACGAACAACACCACAAACGATTAGTTGGTGGTACCTCCACCCCTACGGACTAAAGATAGCCGCAGGGTATTTCACATCCGCAATAACCCGAAGACACCTGTTCAACCACCCTTGGTTCGAACAACGATTCCTCCGAAGCCCGGAATTCCTATACCAAACCGCGGCTTTAAACCCATCAGATCTCACCTGATCAATCCTCAGACACAGCACCCTGATCAGAAATTCGAGCTGCCACATGATAGACGACATCCTCTGCCAACGCAACAATGGCCAACCCCGTGCAAATCACCGTTGAACAGTGGAACACACTCGTAGAATCAGTAAACCAGACCAACCAACGAGCCCAAGGGTTGGAACAACAAAGAGACACTCTCGCAGAAGCATTGCAACGAGCAAATGAAACGCTTTGCAAGAAAGAACGCAGGAGTCGGATCAGAGAACCCGAGAAGCACTCGGCCTTATGCAATGGGCTGGACAGGGCGCCGACACGGGATGGACTCCCACGTCAAAAATAGAACTATTCGTGGATCCCGGAACATATAACGGATCCAAATCAGAATTCGAAGGATGGTGGACCAAGATCAAGGCATGGATGGATTGCAATCCGAAGCACTTCATGATGAAGGACGAAGACGGAGAGGAAGTACCACACGGAAAGAACCGCGCCTATGCCGTACTATCCAGACTAAAGGGAACGGCTGGATCTTTGTTTGCAGAAGAAGAACTGAACAAACTCAATACAGGAGAAGAAGGGCTTGCCTCATGGCCGGTCCTTGAAACAGAAATAGAAGGGCTGTTCTGCCCACAACTACAACAAGACTGGGCCACAAAGAAGCTGACCAGTCTAAAACAAAGAGACACCTCGGTAGAAACATTCGTGGCCGAATGGAGGCTGCAATTCCATCAATCCAGGATGGAACAGGGGCACGGAGTCACGCTCCTAGAACAAAACACGAACCCGGAAATCATGGAAGAACTCTTCCGACAGAAAAGGTGATCAAAGCAAGTCGCCACAACCCTAAACAATATCCTGGACATAGGAAGAACCCAGCTGGTATTCAAGCTGCTCCAGAAAGGGGACAATTCAACAAAAGCTCGAGTGCAAGAAACTGAGCAAATCAAAGCGACCCAAACCAGGACAAAATCAGGGACGTGGCGTGCAGGACCGCCTAAATGTTTCAACTGCCGACAGCCGGGGCACATGATCAAAGACTGCCCCAAATCTAAAATCCAATGCCCAACTTGCAAGTGGCTCGGCAGACAACACAAGAAGCAATGTCCACAAATGCAGAAGGTGCGAGCAACAGACCCCACAAGAAGCATGGAACAGGATTTTTCCGAAGAGGCCTGAGTAATCTGGGAACTCCGGTCTCGGGAGGAAAAACGAAGGACAGTAAGACAACGAGCCAAGCAGGGTCCCGTGAAGGGCTCGGCCGGGGCATTGTACCGGTGCTTAATTCTGCACAAAAAAGTGAGTCTCCAATCCCAGAGGAGCATCGAGTAAGAATGGGGCTACTAACCAGGGAAGTACTAATGAATGTGAAAATAGCTCCACAAAAACGACGCAATGCGCTACGAGAAACCAAAGCGCTACTAGACAGTGGTGCAACGGCAATATTCATAGACCGCAAATGGGCAGAAACACTAAAGCTGCCAATGAAGAAACAGGAAAGACCCCTCAAAGTCTTCAATGTGGATGGAACCCTAAACAGTGTGGGATCCATCACACACTCAGTCGATCTCGTAATGGAATACCGAGGACATCGGGAAACAATCACCGCGGACGTGACCAACTTGGGAAAAAATCAAATGATTTTGGGACACTCCTAACTAAGGGCGCATAACCCCGATATAGAATGGGACACAGGAAGAGTCAAGATGACTCGATGTCCATGGACGTGCCGAGTTTTGAATGACAAAGCACCATTCCAAAGAAAGATTGCAACAGAGGAGCAGGACGCTCTACTGCATATTCATGCAATGAAGCATAAAGACAACGAAGAGGAAGAACTCCCTGTCAAACGAACAAGACCGGAAGCAAAAATACCAGAAAGAGGATCCGATAATGCCACAGGACTAGACCTGTTTGCAGCGGAAGACATACTAATACCGCCGAAAGGACAAAAGGTGATCAACACAGCAATAGCAACGGCTATACCAAAAGGACACTATGGAAGAGTAGCCCCACGAAGCGGACTAGCCGTAAAGAAAGCCATACACGTCGGCGCAGGAGTCATAGACGCTGACTACAGAGGAGAAATAATGGTCCTCTTGATCAATGGCGGAGAAGAAGAATTTCAAGTCAAAAACAGCGACAAGATAGCCCAGCTAATCCTGGAATGGATAGTGATGCCGAAAGTAAAAGAAACCTCAGAACTACCCATGACAGCACGTGGGGAAGGCTGCTTCGGATCCACCGACAGAAAGGCACGGGTCGAAACAATAGAAGACGGAGAAGACGACGCCCTACCGAACCTTCTCCAAGAAGAAGATGAAGAAGAACTTCGATCAGCGGAAGAGAAGAAACCCACGGCTGAAGAACTGGTCCCAAAAGAATTCCACAAGTACATCAACATATTTTCAAAAAAGGCATCAGAACGAATGCCCCACCGAAAACCATGGGACCATGCAATAGAACTGCAAAACACATTCGAGTCTAAGAAGGGACAACTCATCCCGCTGTCCCCTGAAGAACAAAAGGAGGTATCAGACTTCGTGGATGATCAACTGGCAAAAGAGTACATCCGACCGTCAAAGTCACCTCAAACCTCACCTGTGTTCTTCGTGCCAAAGAAGGATGGCCGAAAACAGATGGTGCAAGATTACTGATACATCAACCAACACACGGTGAAGAACAACTACCCGCTTCCCCTGATTTCACAGCTGGTAGACAAGCTCAAAGGAGCTAAGCTTTTCACGAAGATGGACTTACGCTGGGGCTATAACAATGTACGTGAAACGACCAACTCACTGAAGAGGTGGGCGCTATCCTAGTCGTCCTGCAAGGCTTGGGAACTTGAAGGTCAAAGGGGACTAAGAAGAGTCTTGCGACTAGTGGATAAGGGCAGCCTCGTAGTGAGGATGGGAGAAATCCAAGAGGACAAGAATGGGGAGCCATTCCTGCCCAGCTCGGGGGTTTATATACTATCTAGGGTTTGTACATGTTTGGTGCTATTTGTGTACCCTAGATCTGTCCGATATACTATATAATATTCCTTGGCTGTGTCAAGAATTCCGGGGAAGACTATTATGCGGGTGGCGACCAATGGCATAACTCACTCGTCGGCTGGCATCATCAACCGATGCTGTGCGTGCTGCGCATTCCTGTGTTATGACTCGTGCATCAACATAGCCTTGCTGCGGCTTCTGATAAGCATAGCCTCGTGTGGCAGCCAATGGCGTATTGTGCTCTTATCTCGGCTGGGCCTTCTATTCGGCCATGCGTTGTGTGCGTGTTCGAAGTCTAGACCTTGCACTGCCTTGCTTAGTCAGCAAGGGGTCTGGGCTCGAGTCGTTGTGGCCATGCTTGTGCTGTCGTTCTGCAGCTAAGTGTCTGTGCTTGCACTTTTGTAGTGAGTGTAGCCTTCATGTAGGCTCAGGGAAATACCGCTCGTAACAAACACCTTCACCACTCTCATCTCTATTCCCATCAGTCTGTTGCACTTTCCTGCTGCTTTTTGGTGCAGGCTCTATTCCTTTCAAGGTGGGTCGTTTCCATCGGCATCGTCGATTTTCTTGTTGTGCCAAATCCCTCTCTGCTTCCCAGGCCACCAAGTCCTTCTTGTGATCTTGTCTCCGCACCTTGTTTCACTCCAGCCGGCCTTTCTCCGCATCCTTCCAAACTGCTCTGGCCTCATCTCGTTCACCTTTCCTCTTTTGCCACTCCTTTTTTGCTAACTCTTCCTCTGCCAGATTCTCCTCATGCTCAACAACACATTGGTAAAATTCATCACCAGTCAAGTATTTTGGTAGGCCATCTCCCATTAGTTTTCCTTTCTGTTTCTTTCAACTCTGCTCCTTCTCTATCTGTGCCACTAGCTGACCATGAAGTCGCTTGCAGTATATTCCATTGAGTACATATGTTGGCTGCTTGCAAACTGATAGCCTCCATTTTCAGAAGATCATGCTGATGGTATGATTCTTGTAGTGCAGCATGGTATGCTCTTTCAACATCATTCTTAGGTTCTTGATCCAAGAGCTCATGGTGGCGTTTTCGGGTAGGTGAGAACTGAACAGGAATGAATTGTGGGGGATGATCATTGGTGGTGAGTGGTGATTTGTTTACAAGAAATGCTGCTGAGGTGGATGCAAGTGCATTGCATGCATCATGCATGATTTCGTCATGATGAAATGTTGGTGTCGAGTGACCATGATGTTGACAGATCACTGCAGTGAGTGCATGAACAGGACTTGGCTGTGGAAGAGGTAAATGGCCTATTGCTGACGTTTCTAAACTTGGAGCCAATTTATCAGATGCAATGATCCCTGGATTGAAGGGCCAGACTCCAGTGACACGAAATGCAGTGCAGATGGTCTGAGGGGTAAGTGCTCGCTGATGCGCTTGCAAATAGACGGAAATAAAGTTTGATTTGTCAACTTTCTGCCTAGTGTTGCTTTGAAACTTGTCAAGTTCCTGTGACCAGTATTCCTTGAGTGGTTCAAAGACCACAACATCAAGACCTTGATAGATATGGGTCGTATGAGCTGGATAACAAAGTATGTGGATATCATGTTCTCTGGCATAGTCTAAAAAGTCCTTGGCATAGTGCGAATTGTGTCCATCCACAAGGAGGAGTCAGGAATGTCCATGAGCCTTGCTATGTGTCTTGCACTCAAAGTCCTCAATCCAATGGCGTCCTATGACTTTATCTGTCCAACCTTTTTCAGAGTGAGCGATTGTTACGATATATGCGCTATCTTCTTCTCTTTTTCTCCTCTCCTTGTACTATGAAGGAGGCACTATCCACGCCTTGCTTCTCTTAGATGTAGACGGGTATGCTCTGGTTCTTCTTCCGTCTTCTGACTCCTCCCAGAGCGCCCCATAGGCCTTAAGCCTACCCGTTGACCCGACCCTCCCTATTCCCATCCCGGTCTTCTACTCACTTGCCAGGGTCAACGGTTTCCATCACTCTTTGATACATCTCGTCCAGTACGCCGTTACCATCTTTACCTGTGTCCATAGCCTCCTGGTCCGTGCTCGTGTACTACCGTATTTAAGAAGCCTTGTATCGTCACTCAAGCCTTAAGCTTGATCTTGAATTCTATCTCGGTTCTTGACGCGGCTTCATCCCTTCGTCCCTTCGCCCCCTCGCTCCTCAGGACTTGCCTTCTTGAGGAATCCCCTTGGTCTTGTCACAGACCTAGTCCTTCGACTCTATCCCCTAGGGAACAAAGTAGGCGCCTCCTCGTGAGTGCCCCCCCTAGGTTGCCCTTCCCTCGTCAGTCGCCTCTACACTGAGCGTAACAAAGATCAAGCTTCTCCCCTTTGGGAACGTATCACCGTTTGCCCAATATTTCGTTCTACAGAAGTCCCCACCTCCGACGCAGAAACCCAAGCCCCACGCCCCCGTCCTCAGAAGAAGAGGAAGCAACCGCTAGTGAAGCTAGCTCCCCCACCCGACCTACGACCCCAGTAAACCCAATGGCATCCACCAAGGCAGAAATAAAGATTTCACCACCCTTCGACTATGATGGAGACACAGATCTCGCAGAGGATTGGCTCTCTCTCGTCACCGTATACCTCATGCTCAACAAACACGTCTATGACACCGACGAACGACAAGTCATTTTCGTGCTCTCTCACATGCAACTCAACCATGCCCTTAAATGGGCCATGGCCTACCGAAAGGCAGCCCTCGCCGCCAAAGACTTTGGAAAATGGGCGGACTTTGAGAAGGAATTCCGCACCTCGTTCTGCCATACCCTCAGTAAAGAAAAGGCAGTAATCATCCTCAACACGCTCACCATGGAAGGAGCGGGAAGTCTCACCAAGTATATCTCCCGATTCAGAACTGCCGCAGCCGACAGCGGCATCAAGGACTTCACTGCCCTCGAATCCTTTTTCAAACGAGGACTGATCGCTTCCCTTCACATCAAAGTCATGACCCTAGAAAAACCACCGACCACCATCGACGAATGGTATTCCAAGGCGCAGCTCATCGACACCCAGTGGAAGCTAGCCACGGGGAGAACAGAGAAGACCGACAAA
>JBBPJX010000874.1:0-10523 GCA_038088955.1 Neotropicomus parvogracilis | reverse complement strand
TGCTTGCGTACGTTGAACCAGATGGAGAAGATCCTCAACAAGAAGTCCGAAAACGGAGCGCTGAATTTCTTTCTGGCACCCCGTTCTGCGAACGTCCAAGACAAGAGTAGCCAGGCGATCAGACTGTTCGAACTGCATAAAGGATACTTTCATTTCTTGCTCATGACAGATATCTGGTGAGCGTGTCGGCAGCTCTGCGATGGCCGCGTTCCTCATCGTTCTTTAGGAATCATGAGCATCAGCCACAGGGATCAGCACAACCAGAATCCTCGTGTACGGAAGAGGTTTCGGAAGAGCTGACAATCACGGAGCGCAAGCATGGATGCACCTCCGATACACGCCAGGTAAATGTGGGAAACCAGGATCTCGACAGTAAGTCACTATATCTTCTTTGAACACGAAACTAAGAAGGGCGTCCATTTGCAGCGAAGAAACTGAAGGTCGTTCAAGGTTGGCTCGATACGTGGAATTGCAAGGAGACACATAGGCGTACCTCCCTTCTGCATCAGCGGGACACATGTACATGGCTGTATAATCTCAATGAATTCAAGATATGGAGAAACACGGAGGATTCGTTTCTGTGGCTACGTGGAAAAGGTAAATTCCTCGATGTTCTAAAGTTTCGTCACCAACCTACACTTTCCTCAGCCGGCGCGGGAAAATCAGTCCTAGCGTACGTATGTCACTTCCATCTCCCACTAGTACTGACAATTGTTACAGTGCTTCCGTGATCGAAAACCTCGAACATACTCTCGGAGATGACGAGATTTTGGTATTCTTCTATTGTGACTTCCGGGCCGAGCGGTCTACAAATGCGGCAGAAGTGATGCGTTCCCTTTTCTCGCAGCTGCTGGAACACGCCCGTTACCACGTCATTGGACTTGGAGACCTGATCGACGGCCTATCTAGGGAAGTGGAAGAAGGGGCTTCGATCGTTAGCGACACCATGCTGCTTGCTCACTATATTTCTTGTGTGGCCCAGCGGTTCAGCCAGAAGCCACTCCTTGTCATCGATGCCCTGGACGAGTGCAAGAACATCGAGGAGCTACTGGAAGGACTAGTAAAATTGGTGCATGATGTGCGATTATTCGTGACCAGTCGGCCACTGCAGGTCATCAAGGACGGTCTCTCAGGCTTTCCTTCGATCTCGATGGATGCGATGAAGTACCAGGTGCAGTCAGATATCATGCTACATATCACGAGAGAACTAGACTCTCATCGACGTTTGCGAATCATGGATACAAGCTTGAAGGACGAGATCTATTCTGTATTATGCACCAAAGCTGATGGAATGTAAGCCATCATGTCCCCCCTCTCTACTTGTCAAATGAAACTATCATTAATATTTTTTCAGGTTCCGTTGGGTGCAATGTCAACTCAACACTCTGAAGCAATGTATTACCGCATCACAGATCCGGAGAGCGCTTGACGACCTTCCAAGCGACCTTGACGACACGTACTCGAGAATTCTGTCGAAAATTAACGACAATGAGAAAGAAGTCGTCCGACGTGCCCTATATTGGCTTATCGCTGCGTTGAAGCCATTGACGTTATGTCAGATCATGGAAGGCTTCTCTATCGACCTTCGGCAACGAGTCATTGATCATGATTCTAGACCCGTCCACGGACCCGCTTTGCTAGATGTGTTGGGCAGTCTAGTGACGTACGATGAGACGACCGACATCATCATCCTGTCTCATGCTAGTGTCAAGGTACGCTGGATACAGTGACCGATTTCGCGTGTCCATACCTGAGCGGTACCTACAGGAATACCTGGTAGCAACGTCAACCTCGAGCAAATATCCAATGTATCAGATTGACGAGCGAGACGCACACGCACAACTGGCTTTGCTCTCTATGTGTTACATTGCAATCTACCTCGAGCAATCTCAACACCTTGGCAGTATGGTCATCCAATCCAATCCTTCGCGACGTCGTAATCCCCCGCTATCACCCCCCAATTCACATCCACTCCTTTCGTATGTGCAATCCTGTGGTTTCCAGCACCTCGAGCACGTCGCTCTTGGAAACAGAGAAGTCTTGCATGCCATTGAAGCCCTCCATTCGGCTGCTCGACGGCATCCTTCGGAGTGGGATTGGTTGTGTATGAAATTTGATTCCTATTGGCCGACTCTCAGACATGACTTGGTGCTGTACATTCTTATTACTTATGCACCTGTGTCACTCCTCTGTTCTTACATCGGCCGTGCTCAACTGATGTCAAAGAAGGGGACCAACCCGCTCATATATGCTGCTGCCTTTCGCAGGATCGAACATGCCAAGTTTTTGTTGTCAAAAGGCACCAGTCTCCACAATAGGGGTTGGGACATCAGCTCAGATCATCAAGTCCTGCCACTCGAGGTCGCGGTTAGAAGGGGGGACCACCACATGGTCCATCTATTCTTGACAGAAGGCAGTCCCATACCTCACGAGTTATTCGAGAGCACATTAGAGGATCATACGAATTTCGGATCCGTCGTCTCGAAGCTGCTGCAAACTGACGAGTTTGTGGAATGGGCCAGCATCATTTGGGCTGAGAGAAGATTTCTAAATGTGCTTGATCCCACGCATTATGTTTTTCGCAATGCCTCCGAAGAATGCATTGAAACAATCGAACGGAGACTCATTCAGATCGGCTGCAACCCATCCGCCTGGTTTGACGAGACAAGTCTCTGCAAAGCTGTAAATGCGGGACATGTTTCCACCGTCAAGCGTATGCTATTACTGGACATACCGCTCCCTCCTGACATCATTCTTCATGCATCAAGCTTGGCGATGATAAGTTTTCTGCTTAGCTCCGGGTGCGATGTGCACGCCGTATCACCGAACGGAGACACCCCACTCCATCACATTATCAGGAATGTGGGGGGTGAATCGGAGGACCTGGAAAAGGTTGAAATCCTGATCAAAGCAGGATGCAATCCATTCGCATCAAACTCGGCTGGCCAAACGCCACTTCACATTGCAGTCATGGTTGGAGATACCTCTATCGCCGAGTACTTGCTTTCATTGCATGTACCATTGCCGCCCGACATCTTGCTTTCAGCGTTTGGCCCCCAAATGATATATCTCCTTCTCGACGAGGGTGCTGATGTACATGCCATTTCGCCCAATGGTGACACCGTACTTCACGCCTTTCTAAGCAGAGACTGCAATGACTGGGACAATTGCTTGGAGCTTGCCGACACCCTTATCAATGCTGGCTGTGATCCCTGTCTACCCAATGTTTTAGGTGAAACATCTTTTGATGTCGCAGCTAAAATGGGCCATCTTCCTGTCATCCAATATCTCCTCTCACTGAACATTCCACTTCCCTCTGGTATTTTGCTCTCTGCAGTTGGCAGCTTTTCTCCTGGGGCAACAACAGTACTCAAGGTCCTGGTTGCTAAAGGGGCTGATGTACATGTCGCTTCTCCTGATGGGGACACCTTACTTGCCGTTTGCACAACGACCCCTATCCTCGACAAGGAAGAGCATTTAAGACGGATCGAATTTCTCATCAATGCTGGATGTAACACCCAGATATGCAATAAAGCTGGTGAATCAATACTTCGTGTGGTAGCGAGACAACAAAACACTGCTGTCCTGGAGTATCTGCTCTCACTTGATATGCCAGTCCCTTCAGATCTAGCACTCACCCAATTTGATTCACCACGGCGATGCTACCACACCATTAGCCTCCTCCTTGATAAAGGAGTTGACGTGCATGTCGTCGGGAAAAATGGGAATACTCTGTTGCATCTTGCTGCCGGGATTGGAGAGGAAGGACATGCTTTGGAGCTGGCTAAGCACCTGGTCCAATCTGGGTGTCACCCTGGCATATCTAACACAGAACAAGAGACTCCCCTTCATGTTGCCGCACGAAAAGGTTTCATTTCTGTGATCGAGTATTTCCTTTCACTGGGCCTGACACTTCCTTCTGATATCCTCCTCGCCACATCAGCAGGATACACTGGGAGAGCAAAAGCGATTCGATACCTTGTTGAAAAAGGCGCCAACGTCTCCGCTATCGCATTAGACGGAGCCACTGCACTGCATAAGCTCTTCGAGTCCTTCTGGGACAGTGAATTTGATCGTCTGGAGAGTGTCAAAATCCTAATTGATGCCGGATGCGACCCTCAATCTCGAAATCTATGCAAGAAGACACTAATGCATCTCGCAGCAAATCGTGGATGCGTCTCCGTCCTGGAGTACCTCCTTTCACGAGGCATATCATTTCCCCATGATGTTTTGCTCGCTGCGTCCACCAAGTCCATCCGTTTCCTTCTTGATCGTGGTTTCAACATCCGGAATATCGCACCTAATAATGATAGACTATTGTTGCATCGTATTCTCAACCCCTTTGCACGCCTCAGTGGGACTTTGGATGAAGATCTCTTTGAACGTGTCAAGATTTTCGTGGATACGGGCTGGGATCCCTGTTGGGAAGACATTATCGGAGAAACTGCCATGCACGCTGCGGTGAGATATGGGCATTTACCCATCGTCAAATATTTTCTTTCACGGAACGTACCACTCCCCGACGATATCCTTCTTGTCGTGGTACCAGCGTACGAAATGTTCATTTCCGCTGAAAGGTTGTCCATACTACAGCTCTTGATCGATGAGGGGGCCGACACAAATGCCATTACATCGAACGGAGATACCCCCCTCCATCTCGCGGTACAGCATGACATCACTCAGGTTGCTGGTGCGGCCCACCTTCGTCTTGGGAATTTGTGTCGTCTCGTGGAGGTGTTGCTCAACGGGGGCTCCGATCCCTACGCAAGAAATGCGGACGGAAAGACCGCGTTTGACCTTGCAGAAGAGAAGGGAGAGTTTTTCGCGAAGAATTTCCAGCGCCTGGTTAGCCACTCTTGCGTACATAGTACCTAGTTCTTGCAGAAATCTGTAATTTCTTGTAGCACCAGAAGAACCACGTATTGGGTCGGCGTACCGCTTCGAACTGTAGTGAGTACAAGGTGATATTTTAGACATATCCAAGAAAGGAAATTGATTCTTTCCCGCCTTAACGGTCAGCGCTGACATCGACGCGAGCTATGGCATCTCTCATCGCCATCCTCGACCTCAAGGGCAAACCACTCATACAACGCTCCTACAAGGACGATGTACCACCGTCGTATATCGAACGTTTCCTGCCGCTCGTCCTCGAAATCGAAGAAGACGGTCAACAAGTGACGCCTTGTTTCTCGAGCCAAGGGGTCAACTACATGCACATTCGACACTCGAATCTATATCGTGAGCGATATTTTCGTGTTTCCGTATTCCGCTGACGTGCTGATGTTCATCCATCTGCAAAAGTCCTCGCGCTGTCGAAGCGAAACTCGAACGCGGCCGAGATCATCATATTCTTGCATAGGTTAACCCAGGTCCTCGTCGAATACTTCAAAGAACTCGAAGAGGAGTCGATACGGGACAACTTTGTGATCATCTATGAGCTCATGGACGAAATGATGGACTTCGGGTACCCTCAAACGACGGAGAGCAAAATCCTGCAAGAGTGCGTACGCAGTACCGCGTTCAGACTCGACCTTACCATCACCGTATCGTCGACGATAGATATATCACGCAGGAGTCCCACAAGCTCGAGATTCAGGTTCGACCTCCGATGGCAGTGACGAACGCCGTCTCGTGGAGAACAGAGGGAATCCGATATCGCAAGAACGAGGTATTCCTCGATGTCATTGAGAGCGTTAACCTTCTCGTGAGTTTTTTCTATGTCGTGGATGTGTCACGCTCCCTGACTTGATTACGACGTCATTATATCGTGTTGACTCGTACTTCTTGTCGCTTGCTGCGGTCCTTGAAACCAGGTGAACTCGAACGGAAACGTCGTACGATCCGAAATCCTTGGTGCAATAAAAATGAAATGTTACCTGTCCGGCATGCCAGAACTGAGGCTCGGTCTAAATGATAAAGTCATGTTTGAGAACACGGGTCGCAGTACGTCATCTAGCTATCTCTCCTCGGCTTTACTGCCTCATCACCGCGACTTTCTCCCTCCCAGCGTCCCGGGGCAAAGCTATCGAAATGGAAGATGTCAAGTTTCACCAGTGTGTCCGTCTTTCTCGATTCGAGAACGACCGCACGATATCCTTCATACCGCCAGACGGCGAGTTCGAGCTAATGTCCTACCGCCTCTCCACGCCTGTGAAACCGCTCATCTGGGTTGAAGCCGCCGTGGAAAGCCACAAGGGGTCGAGGGTGGAGTACATCGTGAAATGCAAGGCACAGTTCAAAAGACGGAGTACAGCGAACAATGTGGAAGTTTGGGTGCCCGTTCCCGACGACGCGGATACCCCGAAATTCAGGGTGAGCGTGGCGTTCACTAATCGTTGGGGTGGAGAACTACCTGGGAGATCGGTCAGTTGACGGTCCTTGTTTGACACCCGTTAGGCGTCAACAGGGAGTGTACAATATGCCCCCGACAAGTCCGCGTTCGTATGGAAAATCAAGCAACTTGGCGGTGGTCGCGAGTATCTCATGAGGGCTCACTTTGGTCTTCCGAGCGTCAAAAGTGGTGCGTCATTGCCATCCGCTCCGACTTCTGGTTGATTAATCTCCCTCTTGATGTTCAGACAGTGAGCCGCCTACACGACCGCCGTTGACGGTCAAGTTTGAAATTCCATATTTTACGGTGTCGGGTATACAAGTACGTTACCTGAAGATCGTGGAGAAGAGTGGGTATCAAGCGTTACCTTGGGTGAGGTATATTACGCAGAATGGAGACGATTATAGGTACGTGTCCGAGTTGCCAACGATACGAACCCGCTTACCTCGAGTTCCCGTTTTGTCAGCCTTCGGACAGCCCAGGAGAAGGGCAATACCTCGATCGTACCGTCCATGTAGGCACCTCGCGAATTGAGGTTTCCTTTATTTCTCGTGGACACGACGTACGGAACGAGGATGCAAAAACGCAAAAATAGAATCTGTAAACGTATCTTTGTGTTATTTTGTGGTTTAGCATCGACAGGCTGAGAACACCATCTTTTTTGGTTCCTCTCCGACCAACTAAGTCCACACATGAACGGCAAATTGGCCATCCCATTCTGCCGAGGACCATGTGTCCGGGTCGCAGCATCAAGTACTCAGTCTCAACCTTCAGTTCGTAACGACGATGATATCTAGACTGCACCGATCACTTGCCAAGGCGTCGTCGTTCTTGCTCAAGCAATCTATTCGTGAGGTGCGATCAGCTCGGGGTCACGGAGGAATCTGGACGAGGCCATCGTCCTCGACCAAGAAGCGCTTCAGCTTTGCCCGCAAGAACACCCTTGTCGTTCTGTGATTTTGAACAGCCCTGCAGTTTATCTCGGCACTCGTTACGACAATGTTTGGGCCACAGAGGATCTGGACGTGGTCATTGTCGTCGGCCAAGAAGCGCCTTAGCTTTACTCGCAAGAACATCCTTATCGCCCTACGATTTTAAATGGCTTTGCAGTTCATCTCGGCACTCGTTGCAACAAAGCCGGGGGCAATGGGGATCTGGACGTGGCCATTGTCGTCGGCAGAGAAGCGCTTCAGATTTGCCCGCAAGAACACCTTCATCGCTCTTTGTCTTTGGACAACCTCGCAACTCATCTCGGCACTTATTACGACAATGTTGGGGCCGAGAAGATGCACTTCGGCCGTGTCCGCAGGGACACCCTGATCGCTTTGTGTCTTTGAACAACCTTGCAAATCTTCTTAGCCTCAATATAAAAAAACTCGGGAAATGCAGGACCTGGAGGAGGCCATTGCCCTCAGCTCTGTCCGCGTGTAAACCCTCATCGTTCGTTATTTCTGAACAATCTTGCATCTGGTTTTGGCGGTCGGTACAGTAGACCCGGGACAATGCAGGATCTGGATGAAGCCATTACCCTCTGCCGAGAAGCACCTTCTCCCGCAAGGACACCCCGATCGCCCGTTGACTTTGAATAAATTTGCATATGTTCTGGGGCCGGCTCGCTCCCCTTGAACTTGAACTTGAACTTGAGTTTTGAAGTGTTATCTTCTGGCAACAGAGTCAATATGTAGACATGGAGGTAAATAATTCTGGGGTCCCTGCCCGGAATTCCCCATCAATGCTAACGAGCGATTCAAGTTGGGTGGTCAGATATCCAACTTTCACTGGCGAGAAGGATATCGTCTCCGACGTCTTGCCGGTGGACGTTTGCGACTGAGTGACTCGAACGCCGAACACGACCGAACGCACCACCGCGGCTCACGGTCCCAACGTCAGGTTTGAATGGCTTGGACTCTGCAAGTTGTCGATGCGGGGTCACACACAACAGTCACTCGTTCACTCAAGTCGAGGCCGAGCGTCGAGATCCTGACCAGAACGATACACCTTCGAATCTGAGTCTTTCATGAACCAATGAACAGATTCCGATGGATTTCCAGATTCAGCGAACCCAACACGCTCGATCATAACCAAACTCGATAAAATAACAACATGGACGAGCAAACCACCTAGCCAGCTAGGAAAAGAGTCAGGACATGTGTACGCTCGACATCGAAAAAAAAGGCAAAACCGACAGCAAACCGACAGCACCTCACCGAATCCCCAAAATCCCCCTCGAACCGCCCTCCTCCTTCTTGCTCACCGCCTTCTTTTTTCCCTTGACGTCCCTCGAATCCCAAATCCGCCAAAACTTCAGGTTCTCGTCTCCCGCGCCCGTCACGAGAACCTCCCCGTTGGGCGAGAGTGCCGAAAATAGCACGCGCGAGTCGTGGGCGTCGCGAATCTCAAATAATTTGGGTGTCGTCGTTGGTGTAGGCGTCGTCCCGCGTGATCCAGCCGTGCCTGACCCCGACCCAGAGCTAGTACTGGACGAGGGAGGGGGGTATCCCCACCCAATGATCGCGTTGCCAGGAAATCCATGGGTGCTCACCAGCTCCTTGCGGTCGGTGCTCCAGTGCACTCCCGTTACCTGCGCCCCGGTATGATATGTGTGCAACCTCGCCCCCGTGTTCATGTTCCATATATGTATGCACGTGTCCGACGTTCCGCCACCGCTTGCGAGAAGTGGCGACCACGGAGAGAACGCGAGGGCCTTGACCGCGGCGGTGTGGTTGCGTTTCGTCCACTTTGGCGCGCCGCGGGTGCTAGAACCCACGTCGCCACCGCGGCCGTCCCAGAGGTTGACGACGTTGTCGTTACCACCGCTTGCGAGGACTTCGCCACCTGGACTCCAACGCAACCCACACACCTCGCCCGTATGACCCTGCAACGTCGCGACGACGTGACGGGGGACGCGAACATCGTGATGGACGACCGAGCCATTGGAGTGGCCCGAAGTCAGGATGTGGTTGAACCAACTGAGGCTCGCAACCTGGCCTGCGCTAGTCGCGTCCGAGCTTGGTGCCATGGTGCGCAGCTTTTGAGAGGTGGCGACGTCCCAGAGCTCGATCGAACCGGTTCCAAGGCCGATGCCGATGTATGCGCCATCGCCGCTGAAATCGACGCTTGCGACATAGGTTTCGTCGGGTGCATCGCTGAGATGAGATACGATGCCTGTGTCGGAGGCCCAGAGGTAGGTACTCTCGCCGAGAGCGACGCCGACGACGTTGAGCGCGCTCCAAGAGATGAGGTTGAGGTAAAAGTCGTCGACCATGCCCGGTGCGTCGAGAACACGTTCGGGCGTGGTGGGGACGCGACGAGACTTTGTGGAGGTGGTGCCATTGGAGGAAGGGAGGGCATCGCGAGCGTAAAGAGGACGTGCGTGATTGCGCTGGGCAGAGAGAAAGGTGGAGGATGAAGAGGGTGGTGGTGGTTCGTGGTAGGCAAGTACACGCTTGTTTAGGGGAACGCCGGTAGCATTAGCAAGGCGTGCCGTGTGGCCCGGGGAGGATGCGCTGGCGTTGGCAGCTGCGGCAGTTGCGCCAGAGGAGAGGGAGGAGGGCAGGGCAGTGTCTTCGCGTGCGGTGATGAAGCGATCTGGGTGAGTAGAAGAGTGAGAGAGCGTGCGCTCGCGGGTAGAGGGGGTCGAGCGAGAGCGTTTTAGCTCTGGACGGGGTGGATGGTAGTCGTGCGAGACGACGTCGAGACGAGACTCTACACCGCCCTTTCTGATGACGCCAGCATTGGACGAGGTCTGTGCGGGTGCTGCAGCGGAGGTTGTGCGCTTGACGGGTGACGCGGGACGAGAACGGACGAGAAATGGATTTGAAACGTCCGCTGGGTGTGTGCGTTTGTGGGGAGAACCGAGCGATACAGCGTTAAACTGGGAGACGAGGGCGGGGGTGAGCGGCGTCTTTGCATCGCTGCGGGACCGAAATCGCGACGGGGTCATCGTCGTCGTAAGAGAGAAGAAGAAAAGACACGCGTTTTGAACCCATAGAACACGTGATCAGTCACGTGGTCTGGACACGCTCGGGGTCAGCCTCTTGATCTTCAAAAAGGGAGGGAGACAGGGGAAACATTCAGTCGACAATGTCTCGACTACGCTCCCTCCTTTGGTTCATCATTCACTCCTTTGCGATCCCTCTTGCAGACGCCGCCGGCGACGGCGACGACGATAACGACAGCGACGACAGCGACG
>JBBPJX010000873.1:0-10524 GCA_038088955.1 Neotropicomus parvogracilis | reverse complement strand
ATGTGGTTGGCCCCCCGAATCCACTCGGGTGGCCAGTCCCTGAGGGGAGTGTGGAGGCCGAGGGCAGGGTCCCCCAACGTCCAGTGCTTGACGATGTCCTGCCATGACTCCTTCCGGGGTCGCCGCGTGCCGTCAGGACAAAGGACGGGAACGTCAGGGATGACCAATCCAGCCTTTGGAATCCGGTGGGACGCTGACCGGCGAGCAGGGCCTGTGCTGCCACCTGGCACTGACCGGGTGTTGGGCATGCCAGTGCCGGTGATTGACGTGTGACCAAGGTTGTCCAAGGATGGACTCTGATGGTGAGGCACTGGCAATCGCATGGTGTGGATGTCCGGGTGCATGATGGCACTTGGAGGTCCACTGGTGGGGGATGGTGGCAGCAAGGAATTGGAGGCAGCTTGGGTGCCTGTGGCCTTCAAGTTGAGCGCCCGAGTGACATTGTGGGCTGGGATCTTGATTTTCAATGCAGTGGGGTTCGACAGGGATTGGATGGTGATCTGATGAGCCGCCAGCATTGTGGGGCTGGTGTTGGTGACAGTAGTCGTGAGCTTGTGGACAGCACTGGTCAGCACATCCATGTCGGCCCTCAGTCTTCGAATGTCAGCTGTGACCGATGAGTGGACCGAGCGGAGCTCCTCAGTTGAAACCGGTTGGATCAGCGGGGCCTCTCCCATCAAAGAGTTGTTGACATTGCGTGGCACTGGTGCCAATGTGTCACTGTAGTTGGTCTTGTAGGTGTGTAGCTCATCAAGCAGATAGCAGATGAGGGTGTCACGCTGGAATGACATGTTCAGAGCTAGACAACCCCGGGAGGTGTGATAGGAACCTACATGCTTCTGTTTGGCCCAGCCACCCCACCAACGGACCTTTGCCAAGGGCCAACGCTGACCGATGGATGCGACCATGAAGTGGTATTGAGCTGCGCCTCGCCGAAAACAATGCGTTGAGAAGGAACCCCGGATGGCAGCACCTGTAGTTGCCTCGTCAATCCATTTCTGGACGGTATCGTGGGAGAGTGGCTCATGAGGCTGCATGACACCGTTTGTGCCCATCGCTGGGAAGACATAGTCATCCGGCTCAAGTTCACGCTCATAGTGGA
Organism: Neotropicomus parvogracilis; assembly: GCA_038088955.1. Taxonomy (NCBI): domain Eukaryota; kingdom Fungi; phylum Basidiomycota; class Agaricomycetes; order Boletales; family Boletaceae; genus Neotropicomus; species Neotropicomus parvogracilis. The sequence continues at coordinate 9,422 of JBBPJX010000873.1, read as the reverse complement.
ATGTTTTGAGCCACTTGATCCATGCCAACAGCCAGATGAAGCTGTCTGAACCAGGTAGATCAGGCTGCGGGTATATCCAATAATGATTTGCTGTTTGTGTCATTCAACAGTCACTCAGTGCTCATATCGCATGATCAGACGATAAACACAACGACGACACACCTCGTAGGTTGATTTCTCCAAAACCCTTATCAACCTTGTGCTGCCATCCTTTGCGGTTCTGAAGGTGGACTTCAAAGTAGATTGACAGGTCGCTCAGTACAAGTGCCTCGTTGGCAAGATACCTCCGCATAACATGGCTGGTCGACGGTGCATCCAGTATTGTAACATGCTGCCATTTCACCTTGACGAGCTCAAAGCACCTGTGGTAGGTTGGTTTTGTGTCCATCTCAATCTTTGTTATTCATGTTGGTCGGAACAGAACTTGCCTTGTCCACAAAGTCCAAGCGGTAGCATCAAACACAAGTTGTTCTAAATGTTGGCTCACAAGTCCTCGTTCCTTCAGGTCCATTGGAAGATCCAGGATGGTCATGTGCTCGCCACCAAAGACCTGTCGTAGTGCATCAAGTGCTGTGCTGAGCAGTGGGCAGGACTTTATGGACCATGCAAGCATCCTGTCCATGAAGTCCTTCATCATTGGTAACGAGTGAGTCCTGTCACCATCTTCTGAGCTCGCCTTGTGCTTCAGTGAGCTCATGAGGTCCTCGACTTTGGCCAAGTCTGCTGGATTCCCCTGCCATTGCTGATCGATTGCATTGAAGTGCCATCTCCCACGATACTGGTCACCATCACTGTTAAATGACCTCAGTTGCCTGTCGTTGAGGTATAGAGGTGCATGATATCAAACACTCACACACTGTTACGAGCGGTACGAACGCCATCGCCACAAGTCCAAGAACGAGGCTACACTCACTACAAAACGTGAGCACAAGGACTCAGCCTCAGAATGCGAGCACAAGCACAGCCACAAGACGCGAGCCCAGACCTTTGCTGACTAAGCAAAGCAGTACAGGTCTAGACCTCGGGCACGCACACAACGCATGGCCAAATAGAAGGCACAGCCAAGATAAGAGCGCAATATGCCATTGGCTACCAACACGAGGCTATGCTCATCAGAAGCCGCAGCAAGGCAGTACGAGGCTGTACTGATACACGAGGCAAGACACAGGAATGCGCCGTGCACACAGCATCGGTCATTGATGCCAACCGACGAGCAGATAACGCTACTGGATGACACTCCACGAGGGAGTAATGCCATTGGCTACAATGCCTCGGAAACCAAGGACAAGAAGCATACACAGGTATGCGCAGCATCACAAGGGCTGTACCACAGCCATACGGAACCCACAGAAGCACGGAGTATAGGAAACCCTGTGAGTAACTAATGCCATTGGACGATAAGGATATTAGGGCACAGCCCTGAGATATTATATAGTATATCGGACAGATCCTCTACAAATAGAAGTACATACTTGTAGAGTATATAAAAGGGCCCGGATGAGGAACGACTCCTCATTCTGACCTACCTTGATATTTCACCGAAAAGTCCTATCAACCAAAGTCATTATCCCTTGTCCAAGACCACTGGACATTGTACCTCCTGTTCCCACTAACAAACATAACGATCCATTATTGAGGACTACGGGAGCCCGATCTTGTTGACCGGTCTTACCAAAAGTTGGGTTGTTTCACACACTGTCCCACAGGTCTTTGAACGCTGCTCAAATTCCCTCTATAGTGCCTTTCCCGAGGTTCTCATGGAACCCTTTGAACGTCAGGAACAATGTGAGTGCCTTGTCGGAGTGGTAATTTGAGATGCAGTCAAATCCTGTCTGGAACAATGGATTGCTGTAAGTGTCCAGGTCCCCATTGACATGGACACTCAAGGAGGTTGACGGCATGCTGTTGTTGTCAGGAAAATGGCCTGTGAGCCACTCATGACCACGCTTCACATGTCCAGCATAACATTTCTGTGTGTTCCTTGCCTTGAGGTGCGCCTCCTTCCCTGCCTCCTTGAGTTGCTCAATGACCTTCAAGGATCTCTCTGGTGATAGTAGCCACTTTCTCTGTGCCTTCCTTGGAGATTCAGGAGCTTGTGGAGTCTTTCTGGTGTAATGTTTTACTCGTCCCATGATCAATGGTGGGGGGCTTGGAACTACTAGTAGGCCATGGGGTGTGCAAGCATTGAGGGCTTGCCAATGGTTCAAGGTCTAAGGCTGTCAGGGACAATTTAAAAAAAAAAACGAGCGAGATGCCACCACCCAATCTTGATTGCAGAACAGAGTGGCACAAGCACAAGTTTGAGTTTGAGTTTTCATGGGACAACACCGTACACACACTTACAGATAGACTATGGTACATTGAAATTTGATAGAAGACATTGCTCAGTCATCCTTGATGATCACCAACTCCGAGTCTGAAGTTGGTTGGCCCACTTCGTCTGTCGAATCGACAGTCAGGTCGATCACTGGCATAGACTTTCTGCCAGTGGGAGGATTCGATGGACTGGGCAATGAACCAGCGTCAAGCAGGAATGCCCGGACCTCTGCTAGATGTTGCACATGTCATCCTGCACGGGATGTGGGTTTTCGCTGCAGTACAAGTCACCTGTCAACACAACATGAAGATTGGAGTGTGGGTACACTACACCACCTCAGCAACCGACTGGTTTGTGAAGTGAGCAGCTTCATCTGGAATGGCATACTCGACGACACATGCTGGGAGTGTCAGAAACATGGTCTTGCTGACTTCCAATTTGCATTTGCTCTGGGATGTCCTTGCTTGGGCTCCATGGCAGTGGACAGTGAACACTGCGAGATTGGAGCCCATGGTGTCAATCACACAATGGTGGATGAGTTGAAGAGTCGGTGCAAAGTCCAATTGACTGCTGGAAAGGACAGGTAGCTGTGGACCGTCTGAAATGGCTGAGCTCACCTAAGGGCTGGACACTGCTTGACTAGATATCCTGTGAGCCTTGGGAGCGTCGAAGGATGACTAGGGACGAGAAGATGCTTGGGTCTTATGGTTAGAGGGCAGCCTCATAGTGAGGATGGGAGGACTCCAGAAGGACAAGAATGGGGAAACCATTCCTGGCCGAGCTGGGGTTTTATATACTACCTAGGGTTTGTACTTGTTTGGTAGTATTTATGTACTATGGATCTGTCCGATATACTATATAATATCCTGTGGCTGTTCCTAATATCCTTATCATCCAATGGCGTTAGTCACTCACAGGGTTTTGTATCCTCCATGTGTTACATATGAGCTGTACAAACGCCATCGCCACAAAATCAAGGACAAGGCTACACGAGCCTACACTCACTACGAAAACCACTACCAAGTTCTAGGTAGGACCCTGGACACCCATTAGATTCTTCCAGAGACCTCCGACAGTCAGGCACGTGACATATGTAGGAACATAGGGCACAGCCACAGCTGGAATCGCGCACATCATCAGCTGATGTAATAACCACGTACACAACCACTATACGCCTAACAAGGTATCGAGGACCCCAGGCACCAAGTGACTAAGCGCATAGCATCGGTCATTGATGCAACCCAACGAGTGACTAACGCCATTGGTCACCACACACAGCCATGGCCTCACCGATCACACGTGTATGCACTAACAATACATAGCACCAGCCAATAGCAGAACCAGTGCACGCCTCGTGTCAGCCTCATGTCAGCCTCATGGCTGCCTCATGGTAAACGCATGTCTCAAGAGACTAATGCCATTGGCCAGAAGTCATAGCCTCCATGCCTCATGTCATGAGAGAGTAATGCCATTGGACAATAAGGAGCTTCATGGAGAACACGAGGCATCCCGGTATGGAAAGGGACCAAATAGAACCACACAGTAGTAGTAGTATATAAGGACCCGGCTCGACAGCTGGCTCCCCATTCTTGTCCTCTTGGAGTTCACCCATCCTCACTACGAGGCTGGTCTATAAATAGTCCACTAGCCAATAAGAATCACTTGATCCTCTATCAAAGTCCCTCTAGCCAAGGCTATTAGGGATAACGCAAGCGTCCAGCCCTTAATTGAGTTTGGCTGTTTCACTGTGCTTCTGTGGCCCTTCGTGTTCCATGAGGCTATGGTGTGGCAGCCAATCATGTAACTCCCTCATCGGGTGGCATCAATGTCCGATGTTGTGTGTGCTGTGCATTCCTGTGTCTTGCCTCGTGCATCAGCTTCATCTTGCACTGCCTTGCTGTGGCTTCTGATGGGCACTGCCTCTGTTGGTGGCCAATGGCGTATTGCGCTCCTGGTGACGTGGACCAATGGCTTTAGTGGTTCTTATCTTGTGCGGGTATGTTCCGTGGCCTCATGTGGTCCTTGTGTTGCGCCTTGTGTTTGGCTGTGCCTTTTGTGCAGCCTTGCGTTAGATGCGTGTCTGTGGTCTGGGCCATGCACTGCCTTGCTTAGTCAGCAAGGTTCTGGACTCGTTGGCTGTGCTGCCTTGTGGCTGTGCTTGTCCTCTTGTTCTGAGGCAAAGTCCCTGCGTTCGCATTCGGTAGTGAGTGTAGCCCTTGTTTAGGCTTGTGGAAATACCGTCCGTTACACCATCAGCTCAAGGGATTGTTGTCACAGTGATGGACACAGTACATGGTCCGTGATGTGAACACTTATGCTACACATCCGTTGCAGCACCACACCCTCCCAAACATATGCACAGAGCTTTGCTTGAACAACATCATCTGTCCACTGGATATGGTGTTTACATAGGTGAGCAAGCTTGCTGAGATCAGGCTGGTGAGACCCAACTCTGATGTTATGGGTGGCGTCTGAGCCGCCACCATTCTTGGAGAACATGGTCAAGGGATTGATGTAATGTTGAAAAATTTCATAGCTGGGAGAGAAGTCGGCAGCACTGCTCGCCACCGTCACATATCTATGTCCGAGGACATCTGTGGGATCAGTAGCCAATATATTTTGAAGGTCCTCCCGCCAGTCAGTAATGAACCGAGTGAACGCCAACTTATCCTTCATTTCAAATGCATTCACCAGGACCTCTCCAAGCCTGTACTTTGATAGTCCATGAGAAATCATCAGGCCACAGCCATGAAGGCCCTCCTAGATGGACACCGTCAGTTCAGTTAGACGACAGACGCTATGCGGACATCATAGTCACTGCCACCAAGAATGGCCATCAGGATGAGGCCAGGCCGTCTCAGCTCTGTCACAGTAGCAATGGCATGATCTGTGTAGATCTCCAGCTGGTCAAAGTGACCCAGCTTAGGAGGACTGGGAAGCACACAAAAAAGGATCAGCAACTAAATAGAATGGAATGTGAAAGCCATGCCATCGGGCGATGCATGTTGCACCAAACACAACAGCATCGCTATCTGTTGTTAGCACTATGTATATCAATGAGTCCTCGCTGATTGAGGGCGGCAAGCTTGGCTTCTGCTTCACCTGGTGCCTCATGTCACGAGAACCCAAAGGCACCAAGCAGTTCCTGGAACAGGTGTGAAAGCCAGTGGGATTTTCTGTAGGTGTGAATGCCACGCTTCAAGTTTGGTCTCGCATGACCATCAAAAACAAAAATGGCATGAACTGGCATGGCAAGCACCACTGCAAGCCAGTAGAATAGTACACGGAGTTCCGGGCTCGGGCCAGCACCCACATGATTATGTTGAAAGACTGGGCATGCAGCATGCATCCATGTGCTGCAAATGATCAGCATGCAAGATCAGCTGGTGCCAAGGTACACATCCAGAACTTTGACAGACCTTGCATCCACACTGACCCTCAGTAGGTTCGGTGCTTGACCGTGATGTTCTGGAGTGTGGAAACCCTCGTTACTTGCAAACTCCACAAGCGACCGCTTGTCAGCAGCGCTCAACAAGATCTCATTTGCCACCATTAACACCATGGATACCATCTCATGGGGGCCTGGGACTCACCGGCCACAAATTCTTCATGCCCATCTGTGTGAGTTGGTGAATGAGCAGCAGGAAGATGTCTTAGGGGTCCCTTGACATCTCAGCAAGCATAGCATCATGGCCACAAAGGAAAGAGGCAAGCTCATCCGAAAAAGGCAGGGAGGGGAACCTGGAGTCACGTGTGTGGATGCGGGCGGGCAGCCAATTGGGGCCCACACTGAAACAACCCAACTTTGGTGAGACCGGTCGAAGAGAGCGGACTCCCGTAGTCCTCGATAATGGATCGTTACGTTCGTTAATAGGAACAGGAGGTACAATGTCCAGTGGTCTTGGACAAGGGATAATGACTTTGGTTGATAGGACTTTTGGGTGAAATATCAAGGTAGGTCAGAATGAGGAGTCGTCCCTCATCCGGGTCCTCTTATATACTCTACAGGTGTGTACTTCTATTTGTAGAGGATCTGTCCGATATACTATATAATATCTCAGGGCTGTGCCCTAATATCCTTGTCATCCAATGGCAATACCCTCTCTCGTCGTGAGGCGCGAAGGCTGTGGCTTCTGGCCAATGGCATTACTCCCTCTTCGGTTGGCATCAATGTCCGATGCTGTGTTTGCTGTGCATTCCTGTGTTGCACCTTATGCACTAGTATCGCCTTGTATTGCCTTGCTGCGGCTTCTGATAAGCACTGCCTCGTGTTGGTAACCAATGGCGTATTGCGCTCTTATCTTGGCTGTGCCTTCTATTTGGCCATGCGTTGTGTGCGTGCCCGAGGTCTAGACCTGTACTGCTTTGCTTAGTCAGCAAAGGTCTGGGCTCGTGTCTTGTGGCTGTGCTTGTGCCCATGTCCTGAGGTTAAGTCCCTTGCTCACGTTTCGTAGTGAGTGTAGCCTTGTCCTTAACTTCGTGGCAATGGCGTTCGTACCGCTCGTAACACACACCGCATGTAAGTTTCTCGACATAAGTGGAATTACCAGTAATTACTGCCCAACAAGGAAGACGACAACAACAAAAATGAAAACGTGCCATCACAACTACAGTGAGGGCGAGGGCGAGGGCAACATGAGGACCATTCCCCATCACAATGTTGACGATGGTCCATGGTTGGCCGATGAGTCGGCAATGACAGGGTGTCACTACCACGATGGCAACAATGACAACCCAGTGGAAAATTGCCGCCCATTCATATCACCCAGTGGCTTAGGAAACATGAATACAATTATTATTTGGTCTACTAATAAAATATGGAAGCTAGGAGGGTGAATGTTGTGCTGCCCTCGCACACACTGTTATCATCACTATGTGGTCCCATTGTACTGCCCTCATGCTCACCAACACCATCATTGTGGCACCTCCACCCGGGGCGCACTGTGTTGCCCTCGCAGTTTTTGTCATAGTGGTATTGGGTGTACTGTCGTGCCAATCCCATCATCATGAGGCCATAAAGTCACATTAGTTGCTGTCTCGGGACTCAACTACTGAGCTATTTTGGCTATTTTGACTTGATGAACTTAGCGAGTCACGATTAGTCAAATAAGCCTATTGTTCTCCTTTAGTGGGCCTAGTTGTTGTTGGCATGCTGCATGTGGAATGGGATGACAATGTTCTCTGCGTGATTAATCATAACAGTTGCAATATAAGATCTTGCCTGGCCTGACTTGGAACAATTATCTCACATTGTAATCCTTGTAGTGGGGCATTGGCTATGATGATGTTGGCCATGCGTGCTGTCGTTGTCATCGCGACATGGTGTTTTCCATTGCCTTGTCGGTCTTGCAGTTGTTGTCATCATTGCCACGCCATGGTATTCGCCATAGGCATGGTGGGGATGTGTGCTGTGGCATTGGCCATGCATGCCCTCCTATTGCTGTCTTTGTAATGATCGTGTCGTCCCCTTGCCATGGTGGACCATTGTCGTCAACATATCCTCACCTCATTGCCTCATCAGGGTGGGTTAGTATTTCAGTACCTGCAAGGGGTTATCTGGCAAAGGACTAAGGGCAACAGGGGTAGAGTTTAACGCTCCATCCCACCCTGTTTCATCAGATGACTCATCAGGCCCATGGTCTATCCATATGAGTTGGCAGCTAGGCCCCATCCCTGTGTCCCTGTGTCCCTGTGTCCTTGCATCCCTGCATCCCTGTGTGAGATTCTGGCCTTACCTGAGCCTTATGTAAGCAACCAAATCAACATTTTCCATACACTTTCTACCAAGACCCTGGCCTTATGGTTACCCTACACTTTGAGTACACTTTCTACCAAGACATTGATACTATCCTTGGTGAGCTTTTTGCTAGGTGTCCAACCTTTGCATTTTCAAACAAGGTGTGACTAGGGTGAGGAGTACACTTTCTAGCAAGACCCTAGGGTTACCTGAGGCTTATGTAAGCGACCATTAAGACATTTTCAATACACTTTCTAGCCAAACCTTGGCCTTATGCTTGGGTGATCATTTGCAAATTCTGTACACTTTCTGTACACTTTTTGAGGAGATCCTGGCCTTATGGTAGACTGAGGGTTTGACTAGGGTAACACTACACTCCGAAACAAGGTTTTCAGTACACTAAGAGTACACTTTCTAGGAAGATCTTGGCCTATGGATATACCAGTCAGGTGAGCAGCAGCTCACCCCATTCCCATGCCACAATTACCCACCCACTCCTCCTCCCCCTGATCTCGAACATGTTTTCTGACCATCAACACCATCATACCAACTCAATACCATGCCCAGGGGATGTTTCACAACCCTGGCCATGGTTCTTATTCAGGATGTTCTCAATTTTGACCCATGGTTCAGCTGGTATGTTTCTATCTTTTCAACTCTGCAAGTATATGCTTGCAATGGCTGCCAAGTTTTTTTGACAACCTTCTCCACCTCAGTGACCACCCAGGAATGTTCCATGGACCTTTCTCGACCACTTCCAACAAGAATATACAGTCAGCAGCAGTCAGCATTGTTTTGTGAGCGGTTCTTTTCCTAAAATCCTCCCAGATGAACATTTCTCTGCCAATTTTTGCCAATTGATTCTGGAGATGATCTGACCATTCCTAGACGTTCTTTATATGCCTATTGATGATACTGTATACAAGAAGAATTTTACAGTTGGCAGCCATGGGTGTTGATCAGCAAGACTTTTTGTCTCAACCCCCTCCTTATGAGGATCTGAGCTGCTGTTCTGCTGACCCTCAATCTCATCCAATTCCCACACTGTCCATGAACATTCCAGGGTTAGTGTTAATCGTTAGAGTCTTGGGGTTTTATCAATGTTAACCGTTTGGGTTAGATGTTAGGGTTTGCAGTTAGAGTCATGAGATTATACATATTTGGTTAGATGTTCGGTGGGTTAGAGTTAATTATTAGCAGTCAGGAGTTAGAATCAGATTAAAGAGGGTTATAGATTACAGGGTTAGCTCATGGTCCCTTTCTCTTCTTGTAATCTTGAAACCACAGTTTGGCCATCCAGGGTTACCAACCGGACTGACCAACCCCTACTTACTGGCTGACCAACTGACCGACCGACTGACTGACTGG
>JBBPJX010000872.1:0-10530 GCA_038088955.1 Neotropicomus parvogracilis | reverse complement strand
ACTACATGCCTCCCTGTTCTCCACCCCCACCCCCACCCCGCCCTCGCCCGCGGCCACGACCCCTTCCGCGATTTTCGCCGTCGCCATTGCGCCATTCGCCATCCGTCCGGTTGCTACGATGTCCTGAAATAGGTTTATTGCAGGGTGACCAGGAAATTATCCAAAATATTTACCACGGTCACCACCCCGATGACCACCCCGGAAGCCACCCCGCTCCCCTCCTCGATGGTGACTGGTCCTGTCCCCGCGGAAGCCTCCACGCATACCACCACGTTCACCCCGATGGCCTCTACCGCGTCCACGACCTCCGCGTGGCGTTGGCGTAAAACCATCGTCTTCCGTACGTGGTGCAGGGATGGAAGTATCTCCATTCAAGAGTGGCGCTGACGAAGGTAGATTTACTTCAATCACCTGAACGACAGGTGTTGCCGACCCAGATGGTGCGAAACTTGCTTGAAGGTTTGCGATTGAGGGGAGCCCCCCTTCTTCATCTGCCTCTGCCCAATCAATCGGCTGGGCTGAGATCGTCTGAGGGTAGCCAGTTAATCACATGTCAAGCAAAAGCATATAAATGCGGACTTCTACAGGTTCGATGGAGACATTTTCAACGGCTTGAGGCTGTTCTTCGGAGACACCATTGAGTTTCTCGTCAGGCTTTTCTACCCATTCAGCACCGTTTTCAAACGCAGCCGTCTCCAACTCGCTTGCTTGCATGAAATGGAAGCTGCTGGAAGCATTCAGGGCACCAGGAATACCCGCCACTGGCTCCTCCATGGGCACGGCTTCGGCTTCAATTTCAACTTCAGCCTCGACTTCAACTTCGACAGGTTCTGGTTCGGCTGGCAGGGGAGTAGGCTCGCGCGGTGGATTGAAGAAAGAGTGTACGATACTCAACAGTCGGGTATCTAGAGTGAAGGATAAGCGGTCTCGTGACCTATGAATACGATGAACTTACACGGTACACCATTAACGTCGCCGTCGCCAGACAAGAATCCAGAAAGGATAGTATTTTTAGCGTCATTTTCCTCACCCAAAAGAGCGTCACATGCTGTGAAGATCGCTGAGCCTTCATTGTCATCGAAATCAAGGACTACATTGGGAACATCCCCAGTTGCAAGAACGGAACGCAAACGAAGGAGAGTCAATATCGAGGAGGTTCTTGAAGCGTAGGATGCCTAACGAGAGAGCGTTAAAGATGATGTATCATGAACTTGTAAAACCTTACCTGCGCAGAGGAAATAGCCTCTTGAATTTTGTGCGACTCTATGCGTTCTGTTTCCGCGCGCTTCAACGCTTGATCGCGGGATAACTGAGCTTCGTACGCCTAGGGTGCATTGCGTATATGGAGATGATCACACGGCACGGTCATACACACCTCTATCAGCTTCTTGACTTCTTCGAGCTCTTTGTAGACGGCCTCGAGGGAGGGAAGGGTTTTGAGTGAACGCTTCTGGTCATCATTGAGTTTTTCATAATCGGTTGTTGCATAGCTCGCGCCCCGAGACTGTTGTGACGGTGGTCGGTTAACAGCGCGAGCCTTTAGCGAGGGTAAAGAGGGTAAATAGAACATACGATTTTTTTGTTCAGAGTGCGCATACGCTTCTGCACAAGTTCGATGACGGGGCTGGACTTGGGGCCGGGGTCGTCATGTGTTGGTGCTTCGGAGGCTGGGGCGATCTCGGGAGCAGCATTGTCCTCTTTGACGTCGGTCTCGTTGGGGCCACCGTCGACAAGCGCTGCGGAAGGAGCGTCGGGGATGGTGATGGAGCCTTCCGCTGGGGAGCCTGGAGTCTTGCTCTTGGTGCCAGCCTTGCGCTTTTTCCTTTGGGATTTGGACTGAGAAACTGGTGGAGGTGCGCCGGGGACGAGACGAGGAGCGGATGCGATTTCAGCCATAGCGGGGACGAGCGAGTTGTGTCGAACGAGGGAGACGTGGAAAAGCGAAGGATTTTGAAGGACGCACTGCAGTTAAAGTTCCCACGCGCACCTGGTCATGGCCAACGCCAACGCTGAGCTCGTCCGACACGACGATCTCTCCTTTGTCGACGGCAACATCGTCGTCCTCGCGGGCACGGACTACTTCGTGGTGCACCAGGGCCTCCTCGTTCGTCACTCCCAGGTCCTGCACGACCTCATCAAAGCCGTCGACCCTACCCCCGCAGTCGAGGGGCGGCCCGTGCTCTCCCTACCCGACTCGTCCCGCAGTATCGCATACCTCTTGCAAGCTTTGTATGATGGCATGTCTGTACATTCCCTGACATTTTGCTCGCGCGCACCTTGACGTGTTCTAGCTCCTTTCTCACGTACGACGAACCGGGCTTTCCCATCGTTGCCACTCTCCTCCGCGCCCTCACCACCTACAAGATCCACCGCGTCCGCCACGACATCCTGCGCGTTCTCTCAACCTCCTGGCCAACAAATCTGTCTCAGTGGGAGTCCCGCGAACACTCCGTGACCTCATCCGATGGCGTATATTCTCCGCGCCCCACTTTGCCTCATCCCGTGTCGGTAATCCCTTGTCTCTACGTCTCGTAGCTCACTGCCATTCTCATTCGCAGAGAGGTCATCAAGTTAGCTAGAGACATCAAGGCACCCTTTCTCTTGCCCTCCGCCATGTACGATCTTTCTCGTTCTGCTCCCAGCGAAGCTGCTACAGGTATCTTCAATACCCAACTCGGCGACTGTATCCGTCTGGACGAAAGGGATCTTCTTTCTGTTCTCCGTGGACGCGAACATGCTGCACGCTATTTTTCCACCTTTATTGTGAACGAGCTGGAAGGAAGAGCCCCGTCCGTCTGGTGCCTTCGTCGCAACGACACAAACCCTCTGGCGAAGCGTACTTGTCAAATCGCGTTCGAGGCCATCACCTTCGAGCTCCTTCGCGACATCAATGGAATCGTCAGTCACCGCGCTTTGGATCCACTGTATGCCATGTCCGACGCTGAGGCGATGCAGACCAGGGAGACCGTTCCTGACGACAGCCCTCCTACCATGCGGACATGCGAGATATGTCGTGCGGAATTCTCTTCCGCAGTCCTTGCAGCGAAGGAAGACTTTTGGCGAAAACTTCCACTCTGGTTTGGCGTAGATGTACCAAAGTGGGGCTGATCATCTTTTTCGTCACATCGTACGAACGTCTCATGTATTCCGCACGTACGACGTGAAATGATTAGTATTCTGGTGCATGTCACCGATCGCATGAATGGTCCACCGTGACCTTGGGCCATGCTTCAAGCTTCAACTTCGAGGTCGGCTTCCTCGATGTTGTCACAGGCTCAGACAACCCATCCCTTTTACAGCCAATACACGATCACCCTAACTTGATTCACCGACAACATGATAGCGTTAGAAGTGGACACAGAGAGCCAGCAGAGCGCTTCAGAAACTAGGACTGAAAGCGATCAAGAAGAGCTCGGTGGCCATGACGCAAAGCCGTACGTCTCATTCTATTCCTCCGAGCGCGCATACACGCTAGTTGGGCCAGCGAGACAATAGCACAGATCGAACATCTCGCGCTCACCATCCTGGAGCAAATCGTGACTCTTGGAACACACTCGCACCGACAGTGCAATAGCAAAATCGAGATTCAAATTGCAGATAGACGAAAAAATAAGGCTGGAGGGTGATGAGCAGCAATCGTCGCTTTCTCTGCACTAGTAAATTCGGATTTTGTAGATCTGCTTCTCGAATTCTCCGCTTCCCTACCCAAAGTAGGAGCCCGAGTTCACAACCGATCGGTGCGCGAAGGAGAATTTTTCCATGTGTATCATTGACATCCGGTACACTGCGCTCAACAGCCCAGCTTTTACGGGTGATGAATTTTGCGCACGAGGCTCTCAGCCAGGACCTCTCATTAACTAAACGGTAGGAGATGGTCTTTTCTGGACCCTGGCGACAAACTTAAAGGTTGCAGCGATTTGTTCTATAAGGATGTCAAGCTATTTAAATCACAAAAGACAGTGGACAAGGTAAGCGCACACGATTAAAGCTGATAGCCTCTCACTAGGACAGCTCGTGGACGACCTTGCGGCGACCTTGGACCTCGATAGAGCAGATTTGAATATCGTGATTGATCTTCCGGAAACCATCATATTTTGCGACTGAACCCATGCATATAGCGTGCCACATCCAAGGGTCTCGTGTGCGGTAGTGGTCTAGTGATACACCTGCTTGATGGCCAAGTTGTGTGGGTGAATGACTCCGAGGTAAAACGCCTAACACTGGCGCATCGGTTGATTCTTCATACACACCGTTATCAGGGTACTCTGATCCCAGCGGGAGAAGATATCGAGCGCTTTGAAGTCAATTCCGACGTTAGTTGGGTTCTTGTCGTCGAAAAAGAGGTAAATTACCATTTCATCACGTCTGACCGGTACTGTTCCCAAAAACTAGGCAGTCTTTCAGACGCTATGCCGACTGCAGTACACTAGGTACCCGGGGTTGCCTGGGTGTGGGTTGATCGTCACCGTAAACACCATACTTGAGTCTTTATGCGACTCTGCTCACTCGGAGCAGGGTAAAGGCTACCCGGACATTGCCACTCGGCAGCTTGTGAAGACGTTATCGGACAACCTACCGGACAAGTAAGCAGCCAAGATCTATTCGTACTCACCTAAAAGCTCTTCAGCATTCCAATAATGGGACTGGTTGACGGAGACGCCTACGGTTTGGACATACTTTCAGTTTACAAATACGGTAGTCAAAGCTTGCGACACGAGAACGAGAAGCTTGCTGCACATCGCATTCAGTGGCTTGGAATCAAAGCCTCAGAACTCGCCGGGTAGGGGGCAACCTGGTCCATGACATCCTTTCTTAAACGTGCTTACAGCCTAGATATCCACCTGGATACACTCATTCCTATCACGAAACATGAGGAAAAGAAAGTGAGGCGCGTAGAGCGCTTGAGTTATTTCCAAGCTAACCTTGATGTAGGCGATATCAATGTTGCAACACCATGGTAGCTTACCCATGGAATGGAGGCACGGGGTCTGACATGATTTACATGGAATTCTTCTGAATGTCTTTTACTATAGAAAGGAACTTACACGTATCTTGCACACCAGAAGGAAGGCAGAAATCGAAATTTTGACGGGTGGTGGGACAGGAAATCAAGCAACTGAAGAACCCAGGGGAATGCCGTGCTTTGTGCATTACATTTGTCACAGAATCCTTCATTTTGTAGAGATGTCGACGTAGTAGGACCGTGGAGTTTACGATTTCGTCTAGTGCCCGACATAAAGAATTCTCAGGCGATCGCGACAAGTACGCTAGCTCGATTGCAACCTTGCAACGCTAGTTCTACTCATCACCATAACAAGTAAATTAATTGGTACTTGGCTGGGTTCCGTTTCAATCAATGGTCGACACCATGGCATATGAAGCGGTCGAATGGCTTCAGGAACACGAAAGGTTTATGCTTCCTGGCTTGCAACCCTTCTCATATTTTTCCATACCCCGGTTGGACGACAAACCCCAAGATCCAATTGTCCAATCTATTCGGTTACTCACTCAAACTGAAACACTCCACGAGTCACCTTTGTCTCCCGCATCGTCTCGTGCTAAACTATCTTCGGATGTATCGACACGGACCTCCAAGCCTGTCCCAGATCCACTGTGGAAAGGGGCGTCACTACCTCACCCTCAAAGTGTTGTGAGTGTCCTTTCGTTACGACCCATTGGTGTAATTTAGTGTACATGATAGGATCGTTCCGTGTCTTGGGATCCCAACCCTCCTCTAAGCAATCGAGTTTCTCCATTCCTGACCGAGCAACGCCCCAGCCTATTAGGTTCCCTGCAAAATTGGTCAGTCATTGGCAAATGTGAGACGATGAAATACTCAGCACCCGGTAATTTAGGTCCCAGCCCAGTATTCGCGCAAAATCTACGAAAGTCGCTCGAGTCGTAGAGAGCGATTTGTTTAGCTCCCTACACTTGGTAGTACTGGGAACTGCCTCATCACTGTACGTGTGGGATGCACGCTTGCAATCATTTGTTCGGGCGGTGATATCAGACACGTCCGAGTTCAACGGAGTATCACCAAGGTTTGTGGTCGCCTGAGCTTTCCTTGTCTTGCAGCAGTAACATGCCTTCGAAGTATCCTGCAACGATTCCTTGATTTGGGTACTCTCGTACGCCGGTTAGAGCAGCTGATTAAAGAGCTCCGAAGGAGGTAAGGACATCGCTTGATATCTTTTACTGAGGAATTCGAATTTGAAGTCGAGACAAGGGCGTATCAATCCTACTGTATATGCCTTTGCCCACGGTCTCTCAACGGTCCTGATGTTTATTCGAAACCGTTTGTCATGCGGACCACTTTCCAATGCCGCAGAGTCTCCCGGTGTTCACTCTCTCGCCACAATGTGGTTTTACTATGCTGAACCAGAACAGGTTATGATTTCACTCGCCTCGATGTGTTCTAGGGTAAGTGTAAAATGCTCTGATCCGTATTGGCATCGCCCTCATTTTAAAGCCAGAGTATGGATACTACTCCTGACAAATTTTCCGAGATACCGATTTCTCCGGTCGACCTGTTGTCCCTTGTCTACGAAGCGTTTGAAATGCACGTAGAACGTCATTCCTCCCGCGATATCACAGCTACTATAGCATACATCCTGACAGTCTCATCCAGACCATACATACATGCTCTTTGCAAGTTGTTGGCTTATGGAGGAACCTACCAGGCGTATACTGCTAATGCCGAGAGAACCCAACTTATGGACCTGACGTTTGAAGGTGATGACGCAGAGAGCTCTTGGCGCGGTGACGAGTACAGTATTGACGCAGATGGCCCATTTCCCAAATTCATCCCAGCAAGTTTGGCAAGCCTCCTCCCGGCGGCCCACAAGTCATTGAAGTTGCTCGAGGCTGCTCAGCCAGATCATCCGATTTTATATGTCGAACTACCGTCAAAGGAAATTTCGTGGATATGGAATGAAGAAAGTATTGAAAACCTGTGGAACGGGATTGAGGTCAATGGCAGTCCTAAAACTCAGGAAACGGATTCACCCGAGGCTCCCCCGGGTGACCCACAAACGGAACAGCTATCAGGCAATCTTGGTCTTGTCGCGGAATTTAGAGTCTTCGATTTGGAACCAGGAGCTGTCTCAACCTCAGAACACGACTCCCAGCTGGCTCTTGACGAACTCATAGTCAACTTCCCGTATGGGCTGCCAAATATCACGCCAAACCCATCTATCCTCTGCGAAGTCATGTTCGCACCTCTCCGGGATCACGCTGCATCCCTCTCCAGTGCACTCTTGGCATTATTTCTTGATCGGACCTCTTTCCTCTGCATTGATGCCCATCTAGAATTACTTCGCTCTCATATGCTGCTCACGTCGCATGCATTCAAGTCACGGCTCACTAACGCTTTGTTTTCCGACGCAGAAGACAGAGAAAGTCACAGTGCGCAATTGTACAATCTGCTGAGATGCAAGTCAAAAGGCACGACGCTGCTTGATCAATCTCCCACGGCTCGATGGCCCATAGGATTGGCACCCCTCCTGGTGGCCAGAGACTCATGGCCCCCCGGTGGTTCCGAGCTCAGCTTCCTCCTCCGCACAGTTATAGTCGATTCCCAGCAGAGCGATGCCTTGAGCGCGGCAGGTACACCCTCTGATTTAGGTGGCGCACATCGTGTGATGGGCGAAGCGGAATATCGCTTGGGTTTCGCTATACGCGAGCTCAGTGGCAGGGGACACGAACGATGGTTGGACCCTCTCTGTAGGTTGGGATCTACCCAATCCGAAGTATCTCTAACAGAAATTTACAGCTATCGAGTACGCTAGATTTGCTCTCAGGCGCTGCCTATACTTACAAACAACAGAGCATTAGATTTCTTGTACCTCGATTACAAAGTCCCACAGCCGCTGCAAGCGCTGATTTCGACGGCAGTTTTATCAAAGTATCAGAGAATATTCGCACTCCTACTCCGCTTGACGCGAGGTGAGTCGACCGGTGTTTCCGTGGCAAGTGGCTAACGTAGCGTAGTGGAGTGTGCGATTCGCTCCGTTTTCCGTTTGACGAGTTCCGCCGCTCTTCCTCTGCTTCCAACACTCTCACCATCTCGCCGACTGCTCCATTTCCGCTTCGTGGCCCACTCGTTTCTCGCCATGCTTTCCACATACATATATGATACCGCTATCGGAGGTAATTTCGATGCTTTCCTCTTACGGATTAGGGTTTGTCGGGAGACTCCTGATGCAGCAAGTGGCTTCAGGAATGTTTTCTCCCTCGCGGAGTGTCATTCATCTGTTCTGGACGATATACTCAGTGCGTGCCTCTTGAGGTCGTCTCAAAGGGCCACTGGCGATCTCTTACGAGGGACTTTGGAGGTGGTCCTTGAGTTTTGTGTTATGGTGGGTGATCTGAAGGAAGGCCGGATGGTGGAGCATGAAGCATCGTCCGTTCTGGAAGCACTTTATGCATCCTTCCGTAGGAAGGTGTCTGCATTGGTCAGTTGCATGCTGTTCGCTAGCATGATCATTATTGACCCAATGATCAGATGCGGACGATAGAGGTCATGCTTGAGAGGCATGGAAAAAGTCTGGTTCCTGGACAACTTCAAGTCGCATATGCGGAACGGGAGTCCCGCGTACCCCCAGGCGGGGTGGATGCACTTCGACATTTCTTGACGTGTTTGAACCAGAATGATTGGTGGACGAGGTCTTGAGAGCTGCCACCACGAGCATGCAACCATGATTACATTGATATGAGTTACAGAACAGTCTCCATGCATGTATAAATCTATCAGTATGAGCTAAACATTTCCTAAGAGACGTGACGATGAGCATAAACAAGAAATGGATACACAAAGGTAATCGTGCAAGTTATGGTAAGAAAAATCAGCATTTGAAAGCTTCGACCAAGAGATCTGGGTCCCGTACGGAGGGTAGAATTGGAGTCATGTCCTTGGTAGTCCGCCTGCTCTCCCGGATCCATATTGTACGTACCTCTTCCTCTCGTGGATCTACATTGGCTGAAACCGCGTCCACGCCCAAACCTCGCAATACTTCTTCAACACGAAGCGAATCGACCAATTGGATCTCCTGAGCAAAAGTGGCCCCCTTGCTCGGTGATCCAAAGGACGACGTTCGGCTGATACCGCGCCGACCAGACTTTGAGGGAGAAAGGACTGCCGGACAAGGGACGGATGATGACACGAGGCCAGACGTCTCCAACACGCCAACCAGGTCGGAAAACTCGCTGCGAGAGACCGGCGTGAAAATCCCGTTCTCGGAGCGTTCCAGGATGGTGGCATAATAAGTGTAGAGCTGAGGAAGTTCGAGGATGCGAAGCTTGGAGCCCGTGCGCTTCGTGGGGGTCTTGAGAATAGAATTCGAGATGGAGGATAAAGGAAGAGCGGCGTCCTTCCTCTTTGAGGCAAGGACGATTGCAAGAAGCACTAATCTCGACTGTAAGCCGAGGTTGCGAACCTTTACTGCCGTCTCGCTGTTGTTGGACTGGACCGCAGTGTGCGAAATTGATGGATTCGAATGAGAATTGGTGGAAGGCAGGTATGCTTTGAGCGCGGCCAATATATGGTTTGGCGTGACAGGGGGGACAGGAGCCGCAAGAGGGTTTTCGACAGCAAGGTTGGGGGACGAGACAGCAAGATCGATTGCACCTCGGAGGACCTCAAAGAGCGTCCTCACGTCGCCAGTTTGAGAAGCAACCTTTTTGGAAAGCAAGGTCAAGGGCCCGCTAGGCAAGAACTTGTCGAGTTGCTCAGAGTTATCGGCGTCGGACAAGGGTGATAGACGCGCTTGTAATACTTCAAGTAGCTGGGAAGCAGAGTATGCGGCGAAGTGGAGGGTCAGGACGTTGGCTGCCTCGTCGTTCGAGAGACTCGCGGAGACAGGGAGGGTATGCGTGTTTGCTATGCCAATGAGGCGGACAGAAAGGGAGTGCTTGCGAGCAAACGAGAAGACGGCAGAGAGGGCATGGGGAGACTTTGCAATGTGATCGAGCTCGTCAAGGACGATGAGACTGAGAAGCAAGTCAGTACACGTATTGGTATGCCAAAGGTAGTCGTACCATCTACGGTCTTGCGAGGCCAGAATTCTGTCCAGAAGCCGCTTTCCCTTTGCCTTGACGCCCTTTCTTCGTTTAACCAACGTGGAATTTTCGATTTTTTCGCAGAGACAATCCCAGAGGTCGTCCACGTTGTTCAAGGCCATGCAGTTGACCTTTATTACTTTTAGATCTTGGCAATACTCGAGGGCGGCAAGGACGGAGTTGACGAGCGCAGTCTTTCCGGTCCCAGGTGTTCCGGAGATGAAGAGGGTCGATTTGAACGGTGCATCGGAGGGGGTGGTCTCCTGGGCAGACGCGACGAATTTCGCGATCACGTCGCGTTCGGTGGACCTGCCAGCGATGGTGAATGTTCCGTTGCATGTCGATCTGAGCAAGGCGCGAACGCGAGCATGTATGGGGAGGAGGGCGAGGGGGGGCATTGGTAGGGAGAAAGCAGTCAAAGCAACGACTAACAACAACGAGTCAACAACTAAACGCGTCTCGATCGTATTATTA
>JBBPJX010000871.1:0-10532 GCA_038088955.1 Neotropicomus parvogracilis | reverse complement strand
CGCGCTCGACCCGCCACCTTCGAACCTCGTCGGAAAGTACGCCGTCCAAGCCCCGCCCGATGCCGCTCTTTCCGCCAGGGACGAACCCCCCGTCAAACCCCGTGCCAACCACCTCCCACACAGTCGTCTGCGCGCGCCTCGGATACGCATTCGCCAGCTCGGGGGAGACGATACCGATGAGCGCGCGGAGGTGGGGGGTTGGTATGTGTGGACGGGGACGCGAGAAGAGCTCGAGGTGGGCGGTACCACGTTGGGTATAGGACTGCGGGTGGTCGCCTGTTATCATGGATAGAAGGGTTGTTTTTCCCGATCCTGAGCGAGGACAAGTGTGAGGAGGTAAGGGCAAGGGTTGGGGATGAGAGTACGCACCGTTTGCACCTTGGAGATGCCAACGTTGGCCTTCGCGGATGGTCCAGTTGATTGATTGCAATACCTATGTGGCAAGGTGAAAAGCTAGCCTTGCAGAATGGATGGGAGAGTTTTACCTTGCGCTCTCCGTAAGCGACGTTAACGTTCCTCAACACGACGACAGGTTTTCCTTCTTCCGCTGTCCGCTGCTCTACGGTCGTGGAAACAATCGAGGTAGCTTTGTCTTCTTTAGCCATCTCGAACTGTTGTATTTCCAGAATTTCTTCCCTTGTTCCAGTGAAAACTTTGCCATCGGAAACCAACGCGAGGTGTGTGATCCAATCCGGAATTGGGTCCTGTATCCTGAGGCCCATGATAATCCTTGGACGACGCGCTTCGTGAAGGGATCGGAGGACAGACAGCAACGTCGATCGGTTATTCACGTCCAGGCCCGCTGCAGTGGCCGTGTGAGTTACGTGGCTACCGCTCAAGCATGGACAATGAACAGACTTAGGGGTTCGTCGAGGAGCAACAGCTCCGGCTGACCGAGTATGGCTTTGACGATGCGTGCTCTGCGCGTCTGTCCATTGGAGAGCGCAACCAGAGGCAAGTCAAGGAGCGATGACAGACCTAACCTCGTGGACAGCTCATTAAAAATTACCTTCTTTACTTCGTCGGCAGCGAGTTGCTCCGGCGTCTTTGATACGCGTCCTCTGGGTTGAAGGTTCAAAAAGTCGTACTCCCCAAACATGCTCTGTCGGAGAGTGATGCGGTCTTCCTCCCGGACGGCACCGTACCGCGCGGTGTAGTCGTAGAACGCGCTCCCTACCGAACTGGGTCTATGAGCAAAAGAGACGAGAGACACGGCAGTATATATATATCTCGGCGGGTCGGACAAGAAAGGGAAGAGTCCACCGGGAAGTGGTGGCGGGGGAGCGATCCGCATGTGTCCGCGCAACGTCTACAAGCGCCAGTACACGAAGCCAAAAGTCAATGTGCACGTCATTTCTCGGGGACATAAAGTAGTACACACCTGCAACAGCGCTGTTTTTTCATTGGATCCACGCCCTACGACCGCCCAACTCTGGCCCTCTGTTATGGTCCAATCGACATCACGGAAGACGGGTGCGGCAATGTTGGAGTCGCCAAATCGGTATACGTCGGACTTGGGGATACAAACGATAGTGTTTTCGGCGGGACTGCTGTAGGGCCGTTTGAAGAAGAAACCGGCATGCCAGGGACTGAGGGGGTATCAGTATAAACCTGGCCAAGAAAGTGAGTAGTGTACCGGCAGTTTTCGTGCGGGATCAAGATCTTCCAGCAACGACTGCCGTGTCTCGACCATAGAGACGCCCGCGACATGGAAAATTGGTAACAGCAAGCCGTCTGGAACGCGTCCAATTCTCACCGTGGGTACTAAAGAGCACTTTGCTCGAGTTCAAGTGCTACTCGGCACGCGATAGCAAGTCAACGTCGCATTCGGCTAGTCGGAGTACAAGGTCAAGAAACGGACCGCATCGGCCCGGTACCACATAGACCCAGTCAGGCTAACCAACCCAGCTGGTGCTTTTATGGTGTACACGACCGAGGATCAGACTGGGCGGACGCCAATTGTATAGGATTATGCTAGTACAGCACGCAAAATGGTCGTCCCTAATCACTGGAACAAACATCAGACCGTCTCAGACGACATGCAACGTGAGTCCCCCAATGAATGTACCAATTCGAATGAACTGCGCGGATTGCCAGGCAGATGAGCGTTGGCCCAATCATTTCAACAGTCAAACGGTGCAGTTAACGCCGCACGCCGTCACGCACAACCCGTAGACAGCTTCACACGCCAGGCGGGCAGGAAGCACCCAGGTTACGAAACCTGCTTTGCCCCATGGCATTACACCACGAACAAATGACAGCCTGGAACGAGTACAACGTCCAACGATAGTCGGGGAAATGCACCTGCTATACATGTGACGCATGAAGTCGGGTCTGCGACAGCGAGTTACGCGGCAGAGGCAGCGAGAGTGAGGGCTAGGAGAAGTTGGAGGTTCATAGTGCCTTTAGGGTGAGTGGTGCCCTATATACACCACTGAGCCACGACTCTTTCAGGATGGCGTTATTGGTGCAAACTTGGAATATTAGTCCAACAAGTGGAGCCCGGGCAAGTATGGAAGGGTCGACACAAGATTCCAACCTGAAGTCTCGGGATGTCCGCACATCTTTGTCAAAGTCGTTCTACTTTTGCTCTAGTCTCCGGGCCTCCAACTCGAGCAGCGTTGCCATCCAAGGCCAGTTTCAGTCCGGAAAGTGCCTGTGCTGTCGTGGGATGAATTCCTTACGATTACAAGGTTTCGTCATTGGCGCCTTTACACCTCGCAAAATATTGTCACTCACTACAAGGAGTGCGGTTCAACGTTTACGTCAAAATTGCGAAACACAGGGCATGGTTTAATACGTGCAGTCATAAGTATTGAACTGTGTGCGCTTAAGTGACCGATCCAATGACCGCAGTACGACCACGTACGATGCACTCCTCAAACAGGACGCTGGACTTGATAATGCCCTCGTATACCATCTGCGCGACGATTTGAGGAAGATGAACAGCGGGTGCACCGTCTTTCGCCTCCTGTATGACTTGCTGGTTCCGCGAAGGGTTGCTAACATCTGCTTCCGTGCTCTTGAAGCGCGTGGCTTCCCTGACATATGCTGATCTAGACTCAGACATATCAGAACGACACCGGCATTAGGACTATTAGATCTTTACCTCGTCGACAAAAGCTGTAGTAATTGGACATCGATGTCATCAAGGGCGGTTCGGACTTGATCGAGCGACGAGCAGCATGTCGTTCCGTTTGTAAATCGAATGGTCGGTTCGCCCCATGGCACCGTCCGGTTTGTATCCGACACGGGTACACTGGGTAATGGAATGTAGTAGCACGAGTTTGAGGTGTCCCGGGACTGTAGGGAAGCTCCAGCTACGGTGTGCAACGCCAACTGGGCAGAGGCCAGGAAATGAAGAAAGGAAAACTTCATCGGAGAGTCCTCGATTTCATCCCGTTGCTTCCGGTTTATGTGATGTAGGGAGACCACGCTTTGGCCCTGCTTCGCACGGTTCGGTGGTAATCCATCGCGGTCGAGGAATGCGGAAGTTCTCGCAGCGAATTCCGCGTTCCGTCCTAAGCACATTTGTCGTCCGTCAGCTTGCCTAAAATAACTTGAAGGTGATGTTGATGATGAACTCGGCAACAAAACTTGCAAACATGTTGAGATTGTATACTCGTGCACCTTCGAGTATACAAATGCAAGCCTGGAAGATCTGCTGTGTTGAAGTGATCGCGTTAGGAATCCTCTCGACAGAATCGCATAAAGGCGACATAAAATCTTTAAATCGACAAGTGAGACCTTTCTGAACTCGAGGTTTCGTTGGAATTTGGGAAAACAAGTGTTGGATACACTGGGGATACCCCGGGACGCAGAGCGTGGGCAAACGACACTGACTCCAAGGACCCAGATAAACTCGCAGCGGAGAAGAATCATGAGCTGATTTTCACTGCGATCTGGGTCAGCTCACTTGAGTTGGCGTGTCGGTTCATGGCCAGAACTACCAACGGGATGGTATATCAACTTGAGACCCTACATGTCCAGAACCGAAACTTACCCTGCAATGGTCATCGTAACTGCCACCACCATGAACCGTATCCTCCTTGTCAGTCTCGTGCCGGGAGAGTAACTCCTTGTACCTCAGTACAAACTTGCCCTTGGGAAACTGCCTACTTGAATCGCATTGGTAGCGGATGTGCAATAATATTCCTTTGCCCGTTCTTTGACAAACCTAGAGACTCAGTAGCACCGAGCCGGCTCGTTATTCGCAAGTGTGCACACAAGAATGGCGCTGCGCTATTTCGCTGGAGTATGAGACACAGTGGGCGAGGCCGAAGAAGCCTGAGGTGACGTCCGTCGAAGGTGGACCAGTGGGTGATGGGTGCGAACGCAGCTTGAACCAGGCAAGATGACGCTTTTGATTAGTGATATAAGTCCTCAAGCTTCGGCATCATGCGCAGACAGCAACTTGTTCCATCCGCCGCGAGCGAATATCCGCATACCCAGCGGGAGACGTCGATCAAGTAATGGATACCCAACTGCGCTTACAGAAAATTGACAAGAAAATTGAACGATGAATTGTAATGCTACACATTCAAGAACCAAAAGGGAGGAGAAAAAAAAAGTGATACAACCAATGACTGTCATCAAACCTCGAAAGCCCTCCCCGCGCTGAAAAGCGCAGACGTCGACTTGGACACCACAGCCCACTCTGGCAAAAACTGAAGGACCTCCTCCAACGAATGAATCTCACCTCCCGACCGGCCTCCACCGATCGTCGCACGCTCGTACTCGTCCCAGCCGCAGCTTACCCGTCCTTGCAATCCGTCGTTCGAATTCGGCCCCAACGCGTCCCCATCGTTCCACTCGACCGTCACCTCGAACTGTTTCCCGAAGTCGCGGCTCCAGAGTTGGATCTCGCCAAGGCCCTGCGCAGGAATATCGTAGCCCTTTTGAAGGCCCTTGCGTCCGTCCCCGACAACGCTGAACTTGGAGATGCGTCGATTGGTGAACGAAAGGGTGCAAAATCGCGTGTTCAGACCCTGAACAGTGATACGGGCGCTGTTTGGACCCGTGCGATCTAGGCGGTGGGACACCCATGGCATAACTGTGCCGTCGCAGAGCGTACTCTTTCCTCCAGGCGAAGGTGCCATCTCCTCGCCGACTTCCCATGTGCACGTCTGCAGACCGACCCTGTCCGTTTCGTCGTGGCACGTCACAGACTTCCCGAACGCAGATGGGAGCTCTGATATGACGTGGGGAGCCAAGAACTCCTTCGGTCCTGTAAGGGTGGTTGTTATATGTTCGATTCCTGTCCCCGACGTGGTCAGGTTCACAGTTTGGGCGAAATATACTTTGAGCGGTAACTGCTGTGAAAACGGGAAAGCGACCCAAGTATACACGGTCGAGAGTACGAAGATGGCAAGTACGAGAAGCGTGAGCCATCGATGGGCATTGACACTGAATGGAGACATGGGCAAAATAAGCAGGAGAGCCACGAACGACACGCCGCTATAAGCTAGAACGATGTTGTGAGAGACCGACCGTGGATGGTACATTTAAAGTGAACTTACTGAAGGCGGGGCTATTTCCATCCGTGAGGGTCTGATCCAACGCGCTCAAAACCATGACAGAGATGTGGGACATCAGGATGACGGGAAGAGGGACCACGAGCAGTAATTGCAAAATCCACCATCCTATAGCACCCTTTCCTTCGTCAGGGGGCGGAGTAGGTGTATGCGAGTGCTCTCCTGGGACGAGCGGCGTGGTCTCTGTAGGTTCAGGGTCTTCCACGATCCTGTGTGATGACTGTTGTCCATCCGCATCCTCTTCGGTGCTGATAGCCTGGTATCGAATGCCTCCCATGTAGGTATGGCGATCAGATTCAACCTCTGTTTCGACCTCAAAACCGCGCGCACTCGTCATCGCTTCAGCCAGGCATACGACGGATCCGAGAAGGGCGCACGCATTCCAAGCAGTGATAAAATAGGTGCTACCTATATCGCCGCTGCGCAGCACGACCGTGGAGAAAACGAGAAGCACCCAAGTAAAGCTGTAGAGTTGAAGAAAAACGGACATCTTCTGTCGCTCTGGAGCTAGCACAGCACCACGGATGTTGCAAGGGAAAGAAAGCACCAGGACGGTCGACAGGTATGCCAATGACGAAGCGGAAGCAAACACCAGGAAAGGACGAGAATGCAAGATCTGATCATTTGGGTTAATAGCCAAAACTTGAGGCAGACAAGCAACTTACAAACGGGTTCACGTTGACATATCCTGCAATTAGAGCTGCCTGGAGACCGATGCTGATCGCCAAAGCCACCCAGAACTTTGTCAAACTCCAAAACCCAGTCCCAAACCTCTTCAATGTTGCCAAGACCCGCTTACCATACGTCACATTCTCTTGAACACTAGCCCCATTGGGGTTGGTAGAATACCGGAACTGAAGTCTCCTCATATGGACAACGTGTCTCGAATATGCGAGAAGCAAGAGGAGAATGGGACCAGTGGACAGTAGAATCACGTTTGTGATAAACAGTGCTTCTAACGGAAAAACTATCAAAGTAGCGCCGAATACTGACGAGAAATCAGCCCTCGATGCACAAACAAAACTAGAAAGCACTCACGTTCAAAGTAAACGGGTCTCCCTTGTTGAGGAAGAGGTTGAGCGTGGACGGTACCCTCATTTGCGAGAGCCAGACTGGCTCCGTGAGTGGCTTCCATCATCGCCCAGAGGGCCTTTTTACCATCCTTCATGCCAGATATTGAGTCATCCCACGTGTGATAGCGGCTCCTACCCCTATAGAAAGCAAAATCGAGACCGTCCAACCCTGCTTTCTCATAAACCGAATAGTCGGTTGCGGAACGTACAATGCCACGCGAAAATGTGTCTGCAAAGATCACGTTGGCATGTGGATGTGGTACGTGATTGTTCGTCCAGGAGAAGAGGGGGGCAATGTTTGTGGCCCGGAACATCACTGGCCGACTGCCCAAGCGGGTCAGAAGTGAGTCGACGGCGTCAGAGGCAATGGATCCCACCCTCCAGCAGCAGCACCTTCGAGATTGAGGAAAACATCACTGATGTCGGCCCATGGGTGCTCTAAGAAACTTTGTGAAGGGGATGAATGCCACCTCGTGAACCGTAGCGAAGGACATACACATGCGCTCCGTTCAAGCCAGATTCTTCGTTGTTGTTGAAGTTGAACACGACAGTCCTCTTTGGTCTATGCTTCGCAAAATGCTCAACCATTTGCAACAATGTAACGATCCCCATCGAGTCGTCGGTCGTGCCGGGTGCGGTGGAGACCGAATCATAGTGAGCTGACAGCAGATAGCCGCCAGATTCGCGAAAAGCGAGGTCAGTGCCATGTATTTTCACGAGAACGTTGCTCCCTTCTTGGTAAAAGGCACGCGACTCCTTGGAGAGAAGACTCGTAGTCCACGATGCGTTTGAAACGACGTCGTAATCAAGTGTGACATGGGTGTGCCTCGAAGCTATATTTCCGAGGCGTTCAAGGATGAAGTCACGGACGAGGTCATTGGCATGCGAGTTAAAGGGGTGAGGCCTGGCGGATAACTTGGGAAGCTTAAAGGTCAGCACACGCTGGCATAAAGTCGTCGTGAAGGTTTACCCGATGAAGATCTGACCAAGCCTGGTTGAAATCGAGTCCTCGAGTGTCTCTGGGGACAGGGGGCAGATTGTCCGTCACGAGTACGGTGCTGAATATCGCAGCATAGACGAGCACCAACAGGACCGTTGTAGCTATCGCGTTGAAGGCGAAGATGGACCTGAGGTGGTCGCGAATGCCCATGGTGGTTGGTGTGCAAGGCTAACGAATACGTAATGATAGTACGTGCGGTCGGTTAATCTTGACTAGCCCTCTGTCCATACGTACTCGTCGACGATATTTTACACCGACTCTACTAAAGACTCGGTCCCAGAATCGCAGTCTCTCGTCGGATCATCATACATTCTGAAACGGGCTGTTCACGTCTGAACAAAAGAGAGAAGATGCAAGGGCTAGAGATGATGGGCAGGCCTCCCATGAGGCGGATGAAGTGGCCGACTGAAACTCGTAAGGCTGGGTCAGACGTTGGCAGACCGGGGTGCGCTTGGGACAGTAGAGCGAAACCTGCCCAAGCGCAGGAAGGTACACCCTATGGGAATCGAACCGGACAGGTGAGCACCACGGAAGCAGAACAAGACACGACACAAATCGGGTGCTTGCATAAGTAGCAAGACGAAAGTCCTTGTCCACTTGCCAGAGTTTCTTCATCCCTGATGCTATGTCATACATCAAGACGACTCTAGCTGCAATCTAGCCCGCAGTCTGTCTGCAGGTTGGGCACCGAGCGCTCAAGTCGACATCATGACGTTGGTGCGTTCATTTTCACGTTATGCCTAATTACACCTATAGTTCTGTGCCGTGTTGGCAGGAGCGAAATAGATCTGTTTCTCTTCCTTATGATCAAGTCATCTGACCAGACAACAGTGGTGCGCTGTAGTATTTGCTTGCGTCGTCGCTGTCCGTCAACATCTCAGGATACTTCCAGAACCCCCTCTTCTCCTTATCACAGGGAACATCGCCGCGGTTCAGTAACTGACGCGGAGTTTTCGTATTTGCGGTTCGTCCGGATAGAGCGGCGCAGGACGCATCTACTCGTCCACTGGTCGCTTGCACCCATCATGTTTTCAACCATACTCACTATCGGGTTACAGGTATCATCGCCGGCTGTTGCCGTTACACCAGTCCAATAGGTTTACAGTGTTGGTCATTACCAACGCGGTCTAAGACCGTGATCCGGTTTCTCAAGGTGACCAGGTTAACATCATTGCGGGGGGGGGGGGGGGTTACTAACCGATCGGTGGCTAATACACCGGAAGCATTAGTGATTGTGGAGACGATTGGCCAGTTTTAAGCATCCTGCTATGATTCCCAGGTATGAACATCAAGAGGAATGCAGCCATGGTTCAAGAATTGGCTTGGAAGTTTGAATACGCATTAGGAAAAAAAGAGATCCCGAAAAGATGACAAGATGCGCGAGCGAAGTCCTCAAAGACGCCCAGCCGGCTGGTTTTTCAGGCAAGTACCATCGTTTAACTTCCCTGGTGGCTCACCCCAACAATCCAAGTAGCATTGGGGACTCTGTGTACATCCGATTAGGGTGTCTTCGATTGCTGCCCTCACGGCCTTCCTCACAGTGATCTTCCACCCTGACATCCAGGCGCGATATTCGACAAGGAGGCATTTAATGATAAACGATCGTCATCCTACGTTATTCGTGAAACTTTGAGATGGATTCCCGCGTTACCCTTCTGTAAGTCGTGGATTAATTGCTTTACGAATGGATCACCAAGTAGCCATACGCAGCCATCCTCCATTCGGTGGTGAAGGATAAATCGGAGAAGCACGTACGTCGTAATTCCACTTGCCTACATGAGCTCGATCGTTTCCATGTTCGTCCTTTGGAAATGACACCTTCCATAGTGCGGGATCGTTCGACCGCATACCACGGTCGAGATTTCTGCATAGTGTCTTTGAGACAACCTAGCCGACCGAACCCGAGCGCAATGTTTTCGACGTTGTTCAACGTAAGGGTGCCGTTGATTGACCGTCGGGGTGAAGGAATTATTCCGGGATGATTTTGCATATTTCGACTCTACGTACGACCGCAGACGGTGCCGATGCCTCCGTTCCCTTGTCTTAGGACACTGGGCACGGATGCGAAGAAGCTGGAAGGATTGGGACGCGTAAACATTGCGCATTGAAAGGTTGCGTTGTTCCGTTCGACGGGGGCGGTTGGAAGGGATCGTGTCGCTATGGGTATACCAAGGCTGGCGCTGGCTGATTGAATTAATCGATGGTCGCGAGGTTCGAAAGAGTCTGAGAGACCGGGTGACAGATCTCATTATCGGCATCGGCATAATTTCGCTGTGCCACGAGTGGGAACCGCTGCACAATCAACACGTAGCCATGCCTCTACCACAGTCCACTACCCTATCCTCGCAAAATGTACACAAAGAGACCGCAAAACCGACACTGGATACCCTAGTCAAAGAATATGGCCGCTCTCAGAGGTATCTGGTCCGCTTCCGTTTACATTCGCTGCGCAGCACCAAGAGCCTGCGCGCACGATGTTCACCCACAGAAATGACGCGTCCTGGAGAGGCGTTGGACAGGTTGTCGCGCTCGAGTTTGCCAGGTGAGTGTGCACTGCGCACAACGACGACGAATGCAGTGGCTGCGGCGGAGTTGACTTGAGTCTCCACTTGAATTGTGGAGCGCCGATTCCACCGGCTGACGGCGACCGGGCTAGTTAGAAACCTGGCAGAACGATGTCTGAGACGTTTTCTTCGGGGCTGGTACGTTTTTTTCTCTCGTTCCTTTGCGCCTGTTGCATTTTTCCGTGATTTTTTGTTTGTTTTTTCGGGCGTCGCTGGTTGAAAAAGTTGCTAGAATGATGGTTAGGTAATCGACGCGTCGTCGTTGGGTTTCCCGTTGACTGCGACGCTTTGCCCCTGCCCCGGGTCGGTCAAGTCGCCATCCTCGCATATACGCACCTCAAATCGCTCGCATTCCCTCTCC
>JBBPJX010000870.1:0-10538 GCA_038088955.1 Neotropicomus parvogracilis | reverse complement strand
CCGTCAGCGCGGACACGCCCAAAAAGGGCGATGAAGGCAGACGGAGCCCGTCGATGCGGAAACAATCGGTCCAGTCGTCCCCTGTTCAGACGCGGTGAGTCGATCGATGGATCGAGGCAGTGTGGATTGTGTGTACGTACAAGCTCTATAGTGGACCTTCACCTGACGACGGGGTGAGCTCCGGCCGCGAGCGCGTGAGGGCGGGACTTACGTCGAGGTACGCGTCTCTGATATATGTCAGTTTCAACTTGGTGATCACATTCGTGCGGCGGACACTGGCCTGACAACGTGTTCGAAAACCGATTAGATATTGGTTCACCCAGAGACGTCATACACACCGTGCATGAGCCAATATTGTTTGCATCGCCATCGTGCTCCTGGTCATAAGATGTCTGCCCATCGCCAAGCATAGCCACAATACGGGGGAACCCGTACGCATGTCGTGAATTGGCATAGCTGGCAAGGCTTAGCGTCAACAGGATCATACGATTTTACGCCCAACTCAACGCTCACGTGTCGATAAATAACCCCAGACCCTCAAATTTGTCTAGGCGAACGGTCATGAAATGAGGTGAGGCTTTTTTTGTGTGTAAAGATACATGAAGACGGACCCTTGTTCCCAAACACGGGCCCAGGTTCTGCCCGCTCAGTAGTGAGCCAAATGGCCATTCCGTCGCCATACAAATGCGTTGATGCGCCGGAGATCTGCGCACGGACATGAGTCAAAATGGTGGAGTACCGACGACGAAAGATACGCGAACCTTGAATTCAATCTCGATAACAAAATTGGTCGAGCTCAACGGAAGACGAGACCACAGCCATCCCTAAAACGTCACGTCGGTAACTTTGGCCGACGAAAGGAGATAGGCTTGCATACCATTTGGGATTGAACGGGTCTCGTGAGGCGGATATGTTTGTTGGTGTTCTGTCGCGGAATAGTTAGCAGTCCTTTTGGCACGTAAAAAAGGCACCACGGCCACGCACGATATAGGCATCTGCGCCAAAATCCCACCAGCTATGGCGGTACAGTAAAACAAGGGGTTCAATACACAGTTCTTCCCGAACCCCGGGCCACGTGCCACGTACCGGTTTTGCAGGTCTTCATCGATGTAGGGAGGATGTATTGAGTGCGTGCGTAATTGGACGGTCTGCGGAGAGCACGCATGAGTGCATGTTCGACCCAACCATTTCCGAACCTCCGGCAACGGAACCCAAAACGATAATTCGTGTCCTCGTAAATGGGTGGAAAGCTCACCCGCTCGATGGTCCTGTTCACCACCTTGGAATCCGCAGCGGCATACGCAGTAGGAAGCGTACTCAGGAGACAGAGGAAAGGCGCTAGATAGAGCGCGGCAACTTGAAAGCACCGCGACACCGACGGCATGACGGAGCAACTAGCAGCGGTTTTTTTTTCGATTCTACTTAAGGTCGTAACTTGGAAAGAGTGGACGCGAGCGTCGTCGACGATTAAAAAAGTTGGTGTCGCGCGAGCGGATGGGACGGTTTACCGGGAGGATTGACGAAGGGTAGCGAGGAAGGTTGTGTCGGTTTCCCACACACCAGACGTCTACTACGCTCGTACTACTACTGCATTCGGTCTTGTAGGATAAGAAGCTCGCACAAAACTAATCGACGTCTTTCAATACGGGTGCCGTCGTCTATTATAGCAACAGTAGGCATCTGGCGTTTAGGAAAACAGCAACACATGTCGTACTCATGCCGGTAATTCAAACTTCTGTCCTTGCAGTACTCTACAACGCCGCACAGAAAACACGCGGAAAACACGGATACGCCATGAGTGCCGGTTGAGAACGCAAGAAAGATACGCACTTTGTGACATAGACGTAAAAGAAGTCGAGGTATAGCCCCGTCTGCACGAGTCCAGCTACAACAGCTATGGGATCCAACAACTCTTCGGCAAAGTATCTGCACGCGCAACATTCAGCGCCATTCGCGCGTGTCCGCTAGTGTCACGTACCTATATATCCAGTTGGGAATGTATAGTGCCCTGTAAATACCGAGCGCAGCCAGGTAATGCGTCGTAATCGTCTCCGCCTCGCCTGTCCGCTGGAGCATAAACAGCTGCGGGAAGATGGCAACCGACTCCAGATATATGGAAAAGGTCCACAGTATCTCCATCACGGTGAACTGGTAATTGAATATGAGCGCAAGGAGGAAACAGGGTCCAAGCAAGTACTCGATCTTGAACGTGTCAATGGATGGGTCGTGTGTGGGCCTACAACATCATGCGCGTGTTGTCAGCAGGCACTAATAGGACACACGCACGACTGACCGGAAGCGGAACTTCATGAGATAGATAATGTAGCAAGTGCTGACGATGAAGAAGACCTTCATGACAAAGTTGTAGAGCGAAACCCATTTGTAGAAGATGTCGAGATAGCGCGTGACGAAGACGAGCACGTAGAGTGCCTGTGTCTTGAACGAAATGCCTGTACAAGCCGTGTCACCCCCTGTGTCCGCACACGCAGAGAGACGTACCTCGGCATGATCTGGTGCTCTGTATCTTGTGCACGAGGATGAATATGGAGGCCAGATGGGCGAAATCCCCTGTCGGGGCAAGTCAGCCAGTGATGGGAGTCGGTAAGCATGCACGAACCCAAAAACCGAAAAATATTCATGGTCAAGCGTTGGGGACGTTGAATGCGACGAGCGAGTTCTCCAGCGACTGAAAAACGAACGGCGAGTTGCGTGGAGAATGTAGCCGTAACGAAAACCGACGTGTCCACCATACATTCAAATCTGGAACTGATGATCTAATCAGTTCCCACGCTTCCTCCTCTCCTCCACGTCCAAGGTGAGTCCGACCGTCCCTCGCCGTTTGCGACGATGTTCTGGTAAAAGGGTCGACCCCGACGGCCCTCTGTGACCGCGCTGCCCACGAACCCACCCAAAGCGTCTGATGCCCGATGCACAGTCAAGAACACACTGCTGCGTTGTTAAGGCCAGACCGACATGTACGACTCTCAATTGACTGGCATGGCTTCGAATACAAAAGCCCGCTGGCAAAGGCAGAGCCATCATCTCTACGCGTTCACTAGTCGAGCTCGCGCAGACGAGGTACTCTCTGCTTCGAGCGGTCTCTAGACGTGGTTCCTCTTACAAACGCTACAACATGCCGTGACGCGGCAGCGCGCGTCAAAAGCGTCCACGCAACAGAACACTGCGTTCTGGACGCGTGGTTACGTGCGTATACGTGCAGGAGCGTGGGTGGCGCTGGATTGGGCTCGGTTGGGCTGCTTCGGTTGGGACATGAGATCACACCGCTGTCTTGCGCAGCTCTGAGCTTTTCACACCTCTTCATTGCATATATACGCGTTACTGACTGGTTTTTATCTGGTAGATGTCTGGTGCCATCGTTCAATTCGCATGTTGGACTTGGCTCCCAGACTTTGCGACCCGACAAGTGCTCTCTGTCGTCCACCAACTCTCTCAGAGGGTATTCCAGATACCCCCGCCACCTCCACGATCACCCGTTTATATTCGCCACTACCGATATACCTATGCCGCCGTCGTGCTGTGCTATCTCACATACAACTTCATTGACGCCTCGAGTGGACTTGCCATGAACTTTTATGAGCTTCTTGGTGTCAACCCACGCTCTGACGACGGTGCGCTCAAGGCTGCCTTTAGAACGTTTGCAAGGAAGAATCATCCGGATCGGATAGGGCCGGGTGGGGAGGCGCTTTTCATTGAAGTGCGGGATGCGTTTGAGGCGCTTAAAGATCCAATTGTCCGGTTCGCGTATGATAGGTGAGTGATGTAGGGCTGCGTTGATGCGTGATTTGAATTGAGAACTGTGATTGCATTCAAGGTTTGGACCAGATGTGCTCCGCTGGCAGGACTGCACGACTATGAGAGACTTCCTGAGAAGGGGTCTGCTGAATTCACTGCCTCGCCACATCATGACTGGCATAGGACTTTTCTTGTTTTCTGTTGTGGGCAAGCGGAGCCCGGTTGCAGCTGTGTGTATGCGCTCATTCAGAGATGAATTAGACCAATCTGATGGTGGTATACAGTGGCGGTATCTGCTGTTCATAGGGATGTTCGCACTTGAGTTGTATCTGATCGTCACCCCCTCGTCCACGCCATCAAGAGTATCTGAGTATGTGTTTGCCGACCAGGTGCCAGCCCAATGGATGCTGCTGGAGAGCGTGTTTCCGCAGCGCGTTGCATACCAGCACATTCTACTTTTGCATCAAGTGTTCTTGTTTATGTCGGTCGCAGTGTCGAGGGTGGCACCCATATTGTTCGCGGGCATGATGCAGGTGGATGGGGAGATGGAGGGAAAAGCAGTGAGAGCGATGGGAGGCAGAATTGGGGAACTGACGAAGGGCATCGAACGAGAAGGCGAGTGCACGAGCTGCTATCCGTACCGGACTTCCGCTGACAAACATCAGTATGGTTGATGCTCAACACGGAGCAGCACGCCATTCATGGCACACCTGGTTTATCGCCCGCAGAGATGGCGAATCTGCCAGTCAGTGTGGATGAGTTCAGGATGGATGTGTTGATACGGGAGATGGAGGACATGGTGGTAGAGAACAAGCTCAAGAGCGAGATGGGTCCGATGCGGAGTGCGTGGGACAGGGTGGTCGGGGGGCGGAACAAGGTTCGTGCACGATCCATGTCTTTGTAAGCATGTCAAATTAGCGTCGTCATGTGGATGCCGCACGGAAGGGGTGTGTTCGAAAGGATCGATGAAGTCATCGAATCCCCGTCGCTGATTGGTTCGTCATTCCCGTGCTTCCATCTTATCTCTCTCCCTATCTAGATCCGCTCGTCCAGATATGGATATGTGGAACACGTGCCCTCATTTTTATATTCAGGGTGTACTATATTTCAGTTCAGCCTTGCAAAGTACAAAAAAACTTTAATATTGACTCCTTCTCCTCTGTCCTATCATGTCACACTCGAATATGGCAGAGGGTGGATCATCATCGACATCCTCGGCGCGCGCGAGAGGTGTAAGACTCACGAGAGAGGGGTCTGCTTTTCTCATGAGCATGTCTACTCCTCCCCCCTCACTTTCCACTTGGGCTCATGTAGTGGTCATTATCAGATTTTGCCCGTACGATCAATGCGTACCCCGCCAGAGCTGAG
The DNA here is from genome assembly GCA_038088955.1 of Neotropicomus parvogracilis. NCBI lineage: Eukaryota > Fungi > Basidiomycota > Agaricomycetes > Boletales > Boletaceae > Neotropicomus > Neotropicomus parvogracilis. Next base: position 5,417 of record JBBPJX010000870.1, on the reverse strand, counting down.
AAAGAGGCCATCCTCGCCTCCATGCGTGCCATTCCCGGCAACGAAGGATGCACCATCCAGAAACTTACCAATTGGTTTACCCGCTATCGCACCACCAACGGTGCGCGCAATCTCGTTTCCTTTCGCCTGCACCCCGAACTCACTCTTCCGCGATTGCAGCCGATCCACATCCACCCGTCTTGGTCGACGATGAGACTATCCGTGAGTTTACTCCCGCCCACGTTTGTACCACTCACCGCCACGCTCCGTCGACAGTCTTTCCGAAGCTCACTCCGCTGCATTTGCAGCAACTCCGGGTGTTGTACAAGAAGCGGGCTGACCCGTCGGAAGGTATCGTCACGTTTTGGGCGAACCGTCTGAACGCAGAAAGGGCAGAGGTGGCGGCGTGGATTCAGTACCAGCAAGAAAAGGCAAAAGAACACGACGTCCCCGAGTCGCCTGAGATTTCGTTGCGACGGTTAGTGGGTGACCATGACACCGACAGTGCAAGCACGAGTGTCTCTCCCACCATTTCAGAGTTCCCACGTCCCCACTTGCCAACTCCGGCCAAATCACCTTCCATCTCTCCTCGCGCTAGGATGCCGTCATTGCCACCGATAACCATCAAGGTTGAAGAGCCTCCACAGTGCTTATCTCCCGTGTCGTCACCTTCCCTTCGTTCCCCCCTCGACGGTCTCCCTCCCTTGACGAGACAGGTACGTACACCATACCACCCCGTCGCACGCCCGTGGTTGAGCCCGCCCGACAGGCCAAACCGTCCGTTCCCAACGCTCTCTGGCGTGTCGGCGAGCAAACAGATCAGCGGGACGTGAACGAGGAGTTGGCGGCGAGCATAAGAGACAGCCTTCGACCCGACGCAGCTCCCAGCGAGTCACCGCCCACGACGGCGCGCGAGTTTGCAAAGAAATTTGAGAGAGTCGAGAACATGATCGAATCGTTTATGAAAACTTATGACAGCGGCCAGCTCGCACGACTGGGGTGGGATTCAAGTGAGCCGTGATTGCCGATCGAGACCTGCCACGGCGATGCTCATGTCTCCCAGGTCTCGGTAGGGCTGTTCCATGATCGTTTCCACGACACACCCAATCCATGCTCCATCACGCAACGCATTATCTACCGTACTGTATTTTTATATGGCAGTAGACGCTTTTTTTTTTTGGACGAATGCACAAGTACAATGACATGAACAAGGTTTCCACCTGATGTGGTGTGGTGGTGTGTTTCGGAAGTCGGGTGTCGCCGTTCGGGGTGGACAATGGACGGAAGCAGAATATATGCGTGATGTCCCTTGGCGTCCGTACCGACGTCCCCCCTTCAGCCCTAACCACCATGGCGGACGTCGTCCAACAATACCTCTCCAAACTCCCTGATACCCCACTCACAGCCTCGCCCATACCCTCGACCCCCCTCCACGTCCTATCAGAATACCACAGAGGCTCTATATCTACCACCAGGACGTCCATGACAGAGTCCAGCACCCAAGACGACGAGTCTCTCATCCCTCTCCCGAGAGCTCGCCCTAGAGCAAGCTACAAGCTTGCCGATTTCATCATACAAAGGACTTTGGGCACTGGGAGCTTTGGGCGGGTGCACCTGGGTTAGTCCTTTGTTTCAAAGTTGAAACACTCGCGTCGTTTCATGCTCATTTTCCTCCGTGTCATTCGCCGTTCGGCTCCATGCAATCATTATTGCAGTGCGCAGCAAGCATAACCTTCGCTTTTACGCAATCAAGGTGTTGAGCAAGGACAAGATCGTCAAGACAAAGCAGGTTGAGCATACCAACAATGAAAAGACGATCCTCGAGGCCATCCAACATCCCTTTATCGTCAACCTCTGGGGTGCATTCCAAGATGACTCTAATCTATACATGGTCATGGACTACGTGCCCGGAGGAGAACTGTTTACCCTCTTAAGGAGATCGAACGTTCGTTCCCCTCGTTCTCGCTTTCTCGTCCGTTGACACGGCTCGTTAGAGATTTCCTGATCCAGTCGCCAAGTTTTATGCGGCGGAAGTCGCCCTCGCCCTCAATCATTTACATTCCCTCGATATCGTCTATCGTGACCTCAAGCCCGAAAATATTTTGCTCAATCATGACGGCCATATCAAGATAGCCGATTTTGGCTTCTCGAAACGCTGCGCATACGTGACGTGGACATTATGCGGAACACCAGATTACCTTGCTCCCGAAGTGTGTGTTCCCTCTGTTTGATTGTTTGTGTGCCAACCCGGCATGATCTAGATCGTCGGACAGCAGAGATACAACAAGAGCGTGGACTGGTACGCACTTGGTGTGCTTATTTTTGAGATGCTCTCCGGTCTGCCTCCATACCACCAACCGGACCAGAATACCGTAGCTTTGTACGAGAAGATATCCCGTGGGCCGACGTTTATACGGTGGCCCCCTTTCCAGGTCAATGCCACTGACCTCATTCTCAAGTTGATGGAAGGTGATCCTTCGCGACGGTACGGCAACTTGCGGCACGGTGCTGGGGACGTGTTTGCACACCCCTGGTTCGCCGAGGTCGATTGGGCCAAGCTGAGGAATAGGGAGATATCTGCACCCTATTTGCCCAAGATCAGTGGGGATGGAGACGCAAGCGCGTGTGTACCGTCCTCTTGACGTGTGTCACTGGTTGCTCATTGGTTTGCCAGGTTCGAAAAATATCCAGAGGACAACGTCGCAGCGATGTATGGCCGACCTGCGCCGGACCCCTGGGGCAGTCTTTTCCCCAGCTTTGAATATACTTCGATGCATGGCACTTCTTGATTTCATTGAAAGAATATTGATGCTCCGTGTTGTTGTTGTTGTTGTTGTTCTTTTCTGTCTTGGCATACCAGTGACACTCTTCATACCCGCGACGCCCCCGTCGATGTCATGTTCACTACCAAGTTGTACGCCTTGTATCCTGGAGTCGTTGTAGTAGCCGCCTGTCGCAATCCCACTCGCAAGCAGTACTTGGATAGGACGGCTGTTTGTCCGGGACAAACAGGAACATCATGTCGCAAAAATATGGTCGACGGAGACAGCGCCGCACCCATTTCACCCACAACGACGGACGACGTCCAGGACCTTCACACTTCGACACGACCTTTGACGAAGACGACGACCACACTCGCTCCCCGTCTTCAAATCTTGCAAAACCGTCCAGGATCCATAGAGATCGCCTTTTTTTTCCCTTCACGCAGGAGCTTTGTTGCTTATCACCCTTTTTTCGTTTGTTTCTTGAGCGGGTGTTGGGGAGGAGGACTTGGGTGACTTTCGACGTTTCTTGGGCGTGCGTTATCCTTGGTCTTTTTGTGTTGCTGCGGTGACGGCGATTGGAGGGGTCGTACGGTATGGCGAAGAAGCACACCAAGGCTGCACGCACGGCCGAACGAGTCATGGATGGGGCCCAGCCTAGCTATACAAACGTGTCCGAAGATCGAGTGGCGCGCGAGCGTGCTCAGCTGCTCGTCGAGAGGCAGGCAGAACTTGATGGCGTGTTGGACAGGCATGACGACATGGTGCGTGTCTCGCCTCTGTGCGTGTTGCGGATTAGCGTGCTCAGGCATGGGATGGCGAACGCAGGTCCGCGAGGTGTTTCATCTCGAGCAGTTTGTAACATTGCTCGACTACGATCCAAAGGTAGGGTTAGGCTCTCGCGTCTGTTCGGTCGTGGACTCATGCGTGTTTGTAGGTGGCAAAGCAGGACGACTCGGTCGTGTTTCAGGAGGTGTGTGACGTCGATGGTCGTTCTGGGTCGTTGGCTCATTGTGTCCGGCTTCTCCAGTATAAAGGGAAATATGATCTTATGGAACGTGCGGCTGCTGCCGCTGGTCCATCGCGGTCTACACGCCGCGCACACACCCAGCGTGTCCTTGACTTGACGTCCTCGTCTCCTATCAAGAATGGCACTGTTGCAACCACAAAATTGGACGTGCGCCGCGTGGCCCCAGCCAAGCCACAAACACCCACCGTCCTATCGTCGAAAGCCAAAGGAAAACAGAAGGCGGTCGACCCACCTATGGATGATGCGGACATGAACATATCCACCCCGAACGGCATGGCTAAGGCTCGCCCTCGACCACGCGTCCTCCCGGGAGATCGGCAAGACCCCGAGCCACAGTCCACCTTGGCGTCAGGAATACATAAGCGTACGAGTACCCAGGTGTCGTCGCCACCTTCGTCTCCTACTCTAAAAAAGAAGCGCAAGTCCGTGGATGAGAGCGCAAGCTCCGTTTTACAGCAACGTCGTTCGGGGCGTCTCGATGGACCGAGCAAACCTCCCGAGCCGAGCCGAGCCACGTATCCCTCCGCAAGCTCACTCCCGCAGGTTACAAACGAACCGCCCTCTATTTCCCGTACATCGTCCATCAAACGCGTTCGGCTGATTGTCCGCAAGCCTCCCCCGTCCTACACGAACCCACGCCAAAAACCGCCGCCACCCAAGTTCGCGTCGAACCTGACCAATTTCTTATCCTCGTACACGTCACTCAACGAGCATGAGCAGACACAAGAAACACTCGAGACGCTCGCACAAAAGGAGGCGACGTTGCGAGAGAAGATTGAGCGTTTACACAAACAGGGCCGGTTCGCACCCTTTCTGTACGGCGAGTCGTTCAAAGGTTTGGTGTCTTGCAAAGCAACGTCTGGGCCCGCGCTTGCGATTGTGGCGAACCCGAATGTACGAGATCCGAGGCGGTCCAAGGATGTGTGGGAGCACATTGTCGAGACGATCGTACATAGGGGCAGGCATGGGGGAGGAAGTGTGCTCCTCGTTCGAGGACGGAACGTAGCTGCGCAAGTGGCGAATCGGATCCAGGCGTACTGGGACCAGTCGGTGGTGAGGGAGGACAGGGCGAGGGTACAGGAGGAGAAGCGGTTAAAGGTACTAGCCAAGGCGACAGTCAAGATGGTAGTGTCAGAATGGAAAAAGGCCGTTTTTGTGAGTTTTTCGTATTTTCTTTCCAGTTGTGTTGTAAACGGCCGGTTTCTTGGTAGTATGTGCGAGAGCAAGAGCGGCAACGGGCGGAGGCAGAGGAGATGCGTCGGGGTCACGAGCATCTCGATGCGATTTTGGACCAGTCGGGGCAGATCTTGGAAACGCAGCACGTTGATCTATCGAGAGGCGATCTATCGCAGTCGAGGAGTCGTTCGAGCAGCATGTCAGCGACTGAGTGGGAAAAGGAGTCAGTCGGAACGAGCGAGGGCGACGAAGAACACGACGAGAACGAACGTGGTGAAGATGGCTCTGGAGCAGAGAGTGCAGAGGAATTTGTTGGTCTAGGAACGTTGGAGGACACTGGTCACGACCCCGATTTCCGTGTCGGCGAGGATGAGGACGGTGGAGGGAGGGGGGGCGTGCGGGCGGACATGATGAAGAGCTTGGAGAGGGCGGCGAGTATTTAATCACGGAGGTCGAGGTCGAGGTCGCCG
>JBBPJX010000869.1:0-10552 GCA_038088955.1 Neotropicomus parvogracilis | reverse complement strand
TAGGCGGCGACGAAACGAGAGATGATCGGTCGAAGGAGGCGGTACCATGCGTTCGTCTGGGTGCCATACTTTTTCAGTCCTTCCAGACGACGGAGAAGGTTTTCCCAGTCGCCCTTCTCTCCCTCGAGCGTCACTCTCGGGATCCCGCACCAAAGGCCAAATGTGTACGAAAAGTATTCCTTCATCGTCCCCATCATTACGATCGCCGCTATCGACCTATCGTCCATGGTCGTGGTGGTAAAATCTGGCATGATCCATTGCTGCAGCGACGGATCGACGATATGTTTTTGCATCAGGTCCGTCATCTGACGAGCGAGAGCCGCAGGGTCCATGTTAAAGCGATTTCCAAAGGCCATGACCTCGAGATCTTTCTTCCCTTCATGGGCCACGAAGTTGCTGCGAAGCGCTTCCGCATTGCCATTGACAAAGAAGCAGAATTGGGTCAAGATCGCAAGCCAGACGTCGTCGGGACGGATGATGAGTGCACGATGATTGTTGTATGCCTCCATCACCGTATGAACGAATCCGTTTCTTTGCGGGAGCACGTTCCGCCTGAGCTCTTTTCCAGCAGGGAGAGACGTATAAAGGAATTCAGAACATTGTTTATGTTGCTCCCCCGCGGCAGCACGTAATAGTGCGAGAGACGGATTCTCCCCTGCGGCTACACTCAGCACGTCATCGTTGATGAAGCTTACGGCGGTGTGTCGGGCAGTACGGAATGATATGGATTTGACCGGGGAAGGCTTTATCGGTGGTTAGTACGGTTATAGATTGACCGCTAGACGCTGGATTTCACTCACCAATGTTTCTCTGTGGCCGTTCGTTGGATCCATTGAATAAGGGAAGAGGTGAGGACCGGATTCTGAATAGATATCCCACTGTAGCAGAAACGAAGCTCCCAAGTTCTGATACCCTGCACAAGGGCTAGCAACCTGTAGAACTTGAAGCAGAGTTTGGACGTACAAGATGTCGAGCTGGACGAGTGATTCAGGACGTCGAACAAGGTGATGGAGTGAGACAACGACCCCTAACGCCATGACTACTGTAGAGTAGAAACTGGCTGGGTTTGCCGAATGCGCACGTGACTGTATCGCCTCTCAATGATCACGGTGGCTGTAGAATCTTCTCCAAACGTGCATTGACATATTGAATGTCGATTTACGATGTTAGCCCATGTCCTGTAATACTCCGTCGCAGTCATACCAGCTTGAAGAACGTGCCGCCGTTGTACAGGCCACGACCCCAACTCTAAATATGTACTAACCTCTATCCAAACTGCCCCGAACGACTGAGTCACTCACGTCGGAATCGAACCCAACGTAAACAACGTCTGCTTTTGTTTGCCCTTCCCCTTCTTGCCCTTGCTACTAGCACCCACTTCCGACGACGGTTCCTGCGACGCCTGCATCCGCGTCTCCTCGCTCGCCTCACCGCCACCCGTACCCGCACCCACATTTCCACCCCCGTTCGCCCGCCAAGCGGATGTCACAGGTGCACCCCCATCCCCTAAAATATGCCTCAACGACGCGTTCCCGCCTACGGCTGGCTTTGCTCTCGGTTGGGCCATCGGCAGCTCCGGGAACGCAGCCGCAGACAACGTCGGCGGTGGTGCTTGTCTCACCCCGCCCTTGGCCTTCTTCTTCGGTGATATCACAGGGGCGTGCGTTGCGACAACACCCGAGGAAGAACTAGACGCCCCTGCCGAAGCTGAAGACCACGGGGTGTGCCGTTGTGGTTGACGGAACCCAGACCCAGGTGCCGGAGGCCCTGCCTGAGCAAGAGGCGGAAATCGCTCGACGTGCGCGGTACTCGACGACGTGGAAGGAGGCGTGCTCGTGCCCGGGAGGGTCCGCGAGGTCGAGGACGATGCGCTAGCTGCCTGCGCCACACGATCCCATACCTGTCGTGAAGACTGTTGAGAAGACCGAGAGGCCGTCGCGTGCTTGGCGTTGAGAACGCGCCCGCTCGCAATCCCAGCGTAGCCTGACCCGACCGCCGTCGGTACGAGATCGGGAAACTGTTGACGTTGCTAGAGCGTGGCGTGGTATGGCATCAGTACTTGGCGTGCTCTTAACGGGTGGTGTAATCGACGCTGACCTCGATCCTGAATCCATTCCACGCAGCCAGGAGATCACGCTTCTTCTCTTCTTCTTCCAGCAGATCGACTACGCCATTGATGATGCTCGCGGTATCGTCCAGATTGTGATCGAGGACGTTCCAGACCGTCGAGATCAAATCGCGCGCGCTCGACTCGTTTGCCCGGTACCCGCGCATCGCAGCTTTGACCGCCGCAGTAGCATTGTTTGGATTTGGTGCGAAATGTTGTAACCGCTTAATAAAAGCGGCGTACCGTCTAAGAGTCGCGTTTTAACGTTGGGAAAGAAAGCACCCAAGGAAAAACACGTACTCGGCGACAAGAGGATCGACATCGTCTCTGATAGGACTTGTGCGCCCGCTGGCCACAGTCGGCTGTACCGTCTGCGTACCTTCGGTCGTCGTCAAGTGTCCCCCGAATGCTTCGCGTCGCCTCCCACCGGGTCTACCCTGCACCTGCACGGTCTGAGGCGGCGGTTCTCGTTCTCGCTCTCGATCCCCGCGATCGCGTCGTCCTCTCCGACTACTCCCGCCTGCATCATCAAACTCGAACTCGGCCTGGACCCGTCGTGCGTCCCTCCTGTCTTTCGAGCTCATATCCGCCCCGTGTACCTCTACTTGATGTGCCTTGAGGTCAAGTTCCGAATTAAACACGACAAACTTTTGTGCCTGACAGACAGAATTCGTACACGCAAAATGTGCTTGCGAAAAATGTTGCTCCTATGTCGAAAGAAGACCGTCAAGCGACCAGACGCCGTGGGCAAGAAACCGGGACGAAATCGACCTACGAGGCTCTCATAATTCTGAAAGCTACGTCAATGCGGGCCGTCAACACGCCAAGACCGACGACGATTCCAATTCGAGACGTACTATTGATCTCGAATCTCGTTGCGCTTGCATATGAAGCACTCTTCGTGCCGTTCGCGCATGTGCACGAACAGCTCGTCGTCGCCGAAAAAGCATTCGTGACAAAACACGCAAAGCGGGTGGACGCCACCCTCGACGGGCTCCTTGAGCGGTTGTTTGTTCTGCCGATGTGGTATCGAAGGCATGTGCTGCGGGAGCACGTTGGGCGGATACAGTGCATGCTCGTGCGCAAACACCTTTTTCGATCGGATACATAAATCACTTTTTTTGGCGAGCACCACCGACACCGACATCAAAACCAAGAGAGGAGAAAACAAAATGGTACCCACCAAAGCAACTTTCCGTGCACGGCGCGCGTGTGGAGTTTGAGATCGCCCCATCCGGAAGCGGTATAGTCACATTCGGCGTCGGGACAGTTGAATCGGAGGAGGATGAGCGTTTCTTCCATCATGTCTTGCGTCTCGAAGAAGATGGCGAGTTTGGGGTCTTTGTGAGGGATCGTGTCGGGCGTGTATGACGCAAAATCGGCGTCGGGCGAGGTGGTAAAGATGACCGTCGATTGGGACTCCTAGAAAGACGGCGGCGGATCAACGTCGATGTGCGCGAGAGAACAAGGGACATACCTTGCAGAACGTACACTCGAGCTTCTTGTACAGCGCCCGTAACCGCAACGCACACACGTGGCACGTTCGGTGGTTGCAGGCAGACAGGGAATAGTACTTGACAGGCTCGGCGCATATCCAGCAGACGGTCGCGTCGTCATTTGGAGTGGCGCTGGATTTAGCATCGTAGGTGCCACCGTCAACGCTGGCGGTCGGCTTGGAAGCATTGTCAGTGATAGGGCTAGGTGCGGCTTCGTCCGTTGTGGGCGCTGTGCTGCGTCGGGTTGCTTTGCCGGGATTGGCTTCGTTGCGATGACCGCCCCGACGATTGCCTCGTCTGTTGCGGTCCTGGGCTAGCATAATTCGGGTTTCGGTGGTCGTCGAGGAAGACATGGTCTGAGTGTCGGACTCTGTGGGACTAGTGGCGGTCTGCGGGTGAGAGACCACGTGATCCATGCACGTTCCCTTAAATTGTGGAAGGACACAAAGTAGTACTGTACCCATCACTCCACCCCACCCAAATCTACCCCCTCTGCCAGCTTGGTATCATGCGTAACATCCGAATCGTGGCCCCGTGCACCACCAGCGTGCATAGCCGAACGCATCCCCACCCCCAGTCCAGTAACACCTCGCGCCCGCGCAGGCGACGGCGACCCACCCAATCCAACACCTAACCCGACTGAAGATGATCGCAGCCCGCCCACTGCGTACATCGCGGACAACGTCCTCGGGCACGTCTCTCCCTCCATCGGACGCCCAAGGCCGAGATGCGTCCAGGACCCATGCGAGGGGGATGGCGACGGCATCGGGATCCGAAGGTTCAGCCCCGCCAACGGATCACTGTCAGAAGTGCTCTCCTGCGCGTGCAGCTGCTTGAGCGACGCAGCGTGACGCAGCCGAGGCGATGTCATCACCGCACCGAACGTCTGCACTGGCGTCGGCGAGCGCATCGGCGTGGTACCCGCCCCCAGAAAACCAGCCGTCCACGCGGTCCACCCGCCACCCCCGGCATCCTTACTCTCTTCGTCGCCCTCTTCGCCTTTCTCCCCATCCTCCATCCCCAATTCGTGCACGGCGCGCTTCACGACCGCCACGTCGTGCTGCACATCTTCGAGTTTCTTGCCAAACTTGTCCAATGCCTTCGCCACGCCCTCGTCCGTCCCATCGGCGAACGCCCGGGCGTTCGCCACCACCTCGGTGCGTTCCTCTACGTCCGCAAGCGCACCGGGCACCGATAGCACCACCTCGAATCCACGCACGGTAAGCTCCTCATCTGCAACGCGGATCTCGAGCTCCACCCGTGCGTCTTCGGTAAAGTCGTCAATCCGGGACAGGACCGTCCCGAGGTGTTGTCGAAGCTTCGTCTGGGAATGTGGTGAGGGTGAGGAAACAGTAAGGGTGCGGTTAAGTTCTTTAAGTGCAAGGGAACAATCGCGAAAGGCACGTTGGAAGGTATCATAGCGATGTTTTGTAGCTCCAAGTTCCCGGAGTAATATCGAGAAGGTATCTGTTGCAGCAAGTGGTTCTTGTGCAGTATGGGATATTTCTGGCGTTGGGATCGACAATAACGCTGGTACAACTGCGTCATCATTGACAAGGACCTGTACGTCCGAAACGGGGGTATCGCTCCGCAATGCAAGAGTCGGCACCAGGTCTGTATCCGGAGGCTTCTCTGCGCTAGAGGACTGGAGGTCAAGCGCGGACATAGCTGGCGAATTAGGCTCTGCAGCCTTGGGCTCCTTAACAAAGAGTGTGACCGAGGTGTCAACGTTATCTTGTATAGACAGTGAGGACTCCACCTCGACAATGGTGTGTTCTGTTATTTTGGTACTCGGAGAAGCGGCGAGTGCAGCAACGACAAAAGGATCTTCGATATTTTCGTCTGATGCACTGACCGCTGACACAGGTGAGCTCATATCTTGGGGGCTGGGCAATTCCACAGGTGAAGCGTCGTGCTCGGGCCCCACATTGCTGCTTGGGGTGAGCAATAGTTGATTCGGGCTTCCATCTGCATCCTGAAATGAGTCCTGAGACGAGGTGCTTTCGGGCTGAGTAGTGTCCTCGATCCGGGAAGTGGTCCCATCTATATGGCCGTTCGGGAGCGAGAGAGCGCTTGCTCGGACGGCTTCCATACGCCTCTGCACCTCGTCTTGTAGTTCGCTTCTCAGTCCATTTACTGCCGCCCTTGATAGCGCTATTCTAGCTAGCGCGCCAGATGCACACGTCCCGTCGGAAAAGTGTACATCATCATCTAAAGTAGACAAGAGGGACTCTGCGTCAGTGACCACGCGACGGAATGCCTCTTGGACAGCGTCTTGGGGTGAAGTGGAGGGCGAGTTGTAACATCGCGTATATAGTTCCCTCGCCCTCCTGGCCCAGCGTCGCATGCATTCCGCGATGCTTTCTTCTCTCGAAAGCAAGGCAAGGCGCAGGGAGACTTCTCTTCGTCTTCCGTAGGACTCGCGTGCGAGATCTTCACACAATTCATCAAGGGCGTCTTGGAGGCGTGAGGTGCGTGCACGCTCGGATGCAAGTTGGGATTCTGCCATGGATAGTTGCAACTCAAGGGTGGCAACCGTCGATGCATGTCGTGTCTTGAGCGTGGTGATCTGCTGTTGTAGTGCATTGGTAGAAGCTTGCGAGAATTTCCTACGAACTTGTTAACAATGGTTACTGGAGGATGGTAGAAACGCACATGTAACGAGCGACCATCTTGGCTGCAGTCTGGTCTTCGAGGTTAAGCTTATCGAGTTCCATCTTAGTTTGGGAGAGTAGCGTAAGGTCGTGAACGGCATTCTTGCGTTCTGCGTCTAATGTCATCTGGAGGTTGGATGCTTTGGCGTTGAGCTCTGCGATGGTGGCGTGAAGATTCCCTGACTCTGTGGAAAACTCTGTCAGCAATCTGTGTAGGTTGGACTTGCCATCCTGGAGAGTATCGATAAGTGTGGTCGTGGAAGCGGATCCGTTGGAAATGGCAGGGGTATGGTTGGCGGACTTCCGGCCCTCGAGATTGCGGACGAGGTCCGCATACTCTTGTACGACGAGGTCGACCATCATGCGCTCTTCTTCTGAAGCGCGTGCCTTGAACTCTAGTTCGCGCTCGCGGGCTTTGGACGCCTCCTCACGAGCGCGCATGTGGGCAGCGAGTTCGAACGCGCCATCTGCGGTGTATCTCGTTCTGGCGAGTTCGCTGCGCGTTCGCGCCAGTTCAGAGGTGCGTTCGAGGAGAGTGTCCTCCGTCAGGACGATCTTGTCGGAGACGCGTCGGAGGGCGAGAGAGAGTTCCTGTAGCTGTGCTACGGCAGGATGGTGCGGTATGTCTGGGTGTGCACGAAGAACATCGATCTCATGGGTGAGACGGGCGTTCTCCTGCTCGAGGGCGGCGGCGTGTTCGTATATTTGCGAAGTATCGAGCGAGTGACGCTGTAGCTTGATGGCTGCTGCGTGTGCTTCGTGCTAGTTTTCGACATCGGCGAGTTAGTCGTGTTGATAGTTTGAAACACTTGCCTGAAACCGCGCCGCCGTCTCGCGGAGACTGTTGAGCTCGACGACGAGCGGGTGGTCCTCGTCGTCGTGCATGATGAGCACCAATTAGGGAACCGTAGCGTTAAGGTTAGGGTTATACCAAACACCAACAAACATGAGATGATTGTCGAAGGTGAGGCGCGAAAAAATTTGATTGCTCGCGTGCTGGGCTGGTTGTCGTCCTCGCCGTTCTCCTCGTCGACCAGCGCCATTTCCTCGTCGTTCGACACAGCGACAATGGCAGCACAACAGCCATCCTACGCCCATCCCGGGCCATCCTCCTACTATCCACCGCCCTTTTCTTACCCCGCCCACGCGCCAGGCCCTGCGCCGTACCAGTACCAATACCCCGTCCCGCCCATCAATGGCCATCCCCATCCCCCGCCGTCCCCGCGCGTCAACCCTCAGGGCCGTGGCTACCCTCCATCGCGCGCCAGTCCCAACTACCAGAACTACCAGCACCATCCCCAGTCCCATCACCATCACTACTCCTACCCTCACCACTCCCCCCACTCCCCCGGCCCATATCCTCCACCGCCACCGCAACACCCTCATCCACACACCAAGTACCACCCATCTCCCGTTGCATACACTCCCAGCTATCCCCTGCACCCCTCCAGCCCCTATCACGCCGCCTGGCAGCCCCAGCAACCCTTGTCTCCCCTCCCGAAGCAGCTCTCCATGCTGCCCCCACTCTCTCCTCACGCCGCTGACCTCCCACCTCCGTCCGATCATACACCTACCCCCGAGTCAGATCCGGCCGAAATCCCCGTTGATCACCCACAGCCCCCCGACGTTCCCTCTGTCTCTTCCCCCGTCGTGCCTGGGTCCCCCGCATCCTCGATGAGCGAGTTGTCCCCCAAGACGATGACCAATGCGAACCCCGAGTATGTCATCTGGTCACACCGTCCCTCCAATCCCTATACTGCGCCAGGTATCATCATTTCTCCCCGTGCCCGTCCTCCAGATTACGTCCTCCAGAAAGCACTCACCCTGCCCTCTCCTTCTCCATCACCACCCCCCACAACAGAGGTCGTCCCCAACCCCGCTCCGACGCCAACACCAATAGACGTGCCTTCCTCCGCCGACACGGAAACGACCCCTGCAACGTCCACCGCACCAGATACCTCTATCCCCACCACCCCCGCATCCACTAATACATCTCTTTCTGTCGTTGACTCTTCTGGGAAAGCAGAGTTAGATGAACCCCCACAACCCGAGCGTGTCGCCACGCCTCAGCCAGAAATTGCTGTGGAGTCGGTTCCCAGTCCGGCGGAACAACCGGCGGAGCCGTCCGCCGAGGAGCCCCCCGCTATTGCTATTCCCGTGCCAACTAAACCAGCTGCCCCAAAACCCTCGTGGGCGTCCCTCCTTCGCAAGGATGTAGCGTCCCCTTCAAAACCCAATCACCTCCCGACCTCTTCCGTCGTCGGCTTCTCTATCCCTGCGACCGCCCGGTCCGCATCCTCCACTGTACCACCCGTTCCTGCGACCAAAAAACCCGAGTTGTTGTCTCTTCTGACGTCTGGTCCATCTAGCCAGCCTGCTATAAAAATCCGTCCTCGCGGTCTCGTCAACACTGGAAACATGTGCTTTGCAAATGCAGTCCTTCAGGTGCTCATCTACTGTCCGCCGTTCTGGCGCTTGTTCCACGAGCTGGGCAAATTCCTCGATACCCCCAGCGATGGTGAAGTATCCAACAGCAAAACGCCCCTCGTTTTTGCGACGGTCAGGTTTCTTCAGGAGTTTATTCCCAAGACCAAACCTGCTCCAGAGGGCAAAGGCAAAGGCGTCGATCGTTCCAACAATTGCTACAGCGACGAAGAAGACAACCTTATGGAGTCTTTTATTCCCGCTTACGTCTACGATGCGCTCAAGGAAAAGAAACGATTCGACCATATGCGGGTAAGTTAACGTCATGAGTGGCCCGTCTCTGTTACTTCAATTTCTCCTAGGGCGGTCAGCAAGAAGATGCAGAGGAATTCTTAGGCTTTTACCTGGACACGTTGGAAGAAGAGCTTCTTTCGATATCTTCCTCCCTCGCTTCCAAAGCAGAGGCTGACCAGCCTCATCCCGAGATACAAAACGGCCATGCAGGCCAAGAGGACGGGCCGTGGCTCGAAGTCGGCAAACGCAACCGCATGGCTGTCACGCGCACGGTAGGTCGTTTCAACGAGGCAGATGACGAGAAATAACCGCCCACAGGCAAAGTCGACCGAGTCACCCATCACGCGGATGTTTGGCGGGAAATTCCGCTCGACGCTACGCGTGCCACATCAAAAAGACTCGGTTCTGGTCGAAGACTGGCGTTCGCTGCGACTGGACATTCAAGTGCGTTTCCTTGGTCTTGGTTGTGGACGCATAGATTGACCGTGCTGGTAGCGCGAACAAATTCACACGATCAGAGACGCACTTGCGTACATTTCCTCGCCGCAACCCGTGCAAGTTACTTCTGTTACTAGACCTGGCGCGACTCTAGATGCGACGCAGACGGTACACATCGACGCGCTCCCCCCGATCCTCACGCTCCATCTCAAACGGTTCTTGTACGACGCGAGTGCAGGGGGCGTGGCCAAAGTCGGCAAGCAAGTGTCGTTTGCATCCGAGCTGGACGTTCCTGGTGGTAAGCCTGTTCCGGTAATTGGGCACCGCGATTCTGACGCTTCTTTCGCGTGTAGAGGTGATGTTTCAAGGGAAGAAACTTAACGGAACACGGTACAAGCTCTTTGGCGGTAAGCACCGCACATGGCCTTCACTGTGCCGGTGGTATCTGAGCGATTCGTGCGACAGTGCTGTATCACCACGGACTCTCTGCCTCGGGGGGACACTACACCCTCGACGTGTTGCATCCCAACATTGACAATGTGGCGGGCACGGGGCCGACGGTGAAGCCGCGCGAGGGGTGGGTACGGATAGACGACGAGCTCGTGTCGGACGTGAGACCCGAAGACGTGTTCGGGACGCCGGAACGGGACGATCGCTGTGCGTATTTGTTATTTTACCGACGCGTCGGGGGTGTGCGGAGTTGAGCAAGTCGAGGCGCGGGTGGGTGGGGACGTCGTGACCTGTCTGTCCTTTCTCTCTCTCTTATTTTTTCGTGGATGCAAGTGTCTCGTTGTGCAGACACGGTTCGCTCGTTGACTAGTTTTGCATGTCCTGTTCTTATCTGCTGTTCTGTTTTCTGCGGGGTAGTAGTACAGGGATCGGTTCTACAGTAATTTGGAACTTGGTCCCACTCGCACATGCTCGCGGACGAACGCCAGGTCGACCGACTGTCTTGTGTCGACTGGCAATTATCGCGTTCAATGACTGACATTGGCACGTCGACGCAAATCTGGCATATCGCTCGCGTTTCATGCCCAGTGAAAACTGGTTGTCGGCAGGTATCGCCAGGTATCGCCGGATCTGAGCTTCCGCACAGGTAACACGCATGCACTCGGCCCTTGGTGACCACCCCGCTCGCT
>JBBPJX010000868.1:0-10553 GCA_038088955.1 Neotropicomus parvogracilis | reverse complement strand
TTCTCATGTGCCCAACATCACCCCGTCCAGATACAGAGGTCTGCCAGTGCCGGCACTACTGGAACCAACGCTGGCACTCCTTCCTCCATCGCCTCCACGAAACCTCTCCCCGACCTCTCCTCCCGCCCCCTACCTCCCATCGAGGAGCCAAGCGATGCCGACAACGACAGTGGCGTTGGTCTCCCCGTCTCCTCCCCTGTACCCCACACGGCAGATCCGTCAGAACCCCCCTCCAAGTCCGCCGCCCGCAAGGCGGCCGAGACTGCGGCCAACTCGGAAGTACAGAAAAAAGTCGCTTTCATCTCTCCACCTCCGACCCCGTCAGGACCCTCAACCTCACAGCCGCTTCCCGATGTACCCTCCAGCCCCATTATCTCCGATGCACCTTCTCAAGCGCCTGCGGCTGTCCCCCTCAAAACGACAGTCTCACGTTTTCAGGCCGCACATGGCAAGGACACGCGTGGCTCTACATCAACTGCTGCCTCCTCCTCGCGTACAGACTTGGGTTCCAAACAAACAACGACCAACGCTTCCTCCGCTGCATCTCCCTCTCTGACCCTAACCTCCGTCCAAACTAGCAAGGCGGCCTCGACCCGCACGGTAACCTCGCCCTATCCTGCTTCAATCCGTTCGGGCACGCCTTACTCTCAAATGTCCAACACGAGTACGCGGATCCTCGCCGTCTCCTCGTGGAGTGAGAGTGCGGAGGAGGATCTCGTCAGCAACCTTGGTCCTCGCGAGCGCACAAGGCAAGAAGTTCTCTGGGAGATCGTCGCAAGTGAGGAGCGGTACGTATCTTCTTTTTTAGCCGCCTATCTAGTCGTCCTCACTTGACACATGCAACGCAGGTACGTCAACGATCTCCAAAGAATGAAGGAAACTTTTATTGAACCGCTCCTCCATCCCTATGCATCACCTCCTCCTACCTCCCCATCGCCGTATGATTATGATGATTATGCCTCTCCGCCTCCTCACGTCGACTCCCCGCTCGAGTCCACCGATGTACTTCCCATTGCTGCTCGCTTCATGTCCCCCACCGGCTTCCGTTCTGACGGCGCGTCTGGTCTCACCCCAGAGACTAAGTCTCTGGCTCCTACCACGCCAAATATTGACGATGAATCAGTCGAGTCAGAAGTGGAGGACGACCATCTCCCTGGCTTGCAATCTAACAGGCCGGGTGTATCTGAAAAGCATAGTCACCCTCGTTCGCCGTATCGTGCGGGCTCAGCTTTGGCTGGAAAGAGCGGTAAAGTCAAGGAATCGGTGCCTTTCCCTTCGCGGTCTCATGGCTCGCTCCCTCCAGCTCAGCGCATGAACCAAGTCAACGCCTCTTCACAGTCCCTCGGACGCCAGTCTGGTCCCGAGCGTGGTCGCGACAAGGATCGAGAACGGAAAGACAGCGCCAAGACGACGCAAACCATCCACAGCCGTCTGCTCCGTAAGCCCAAACGATCACAGACACAGCCGGATCCATCTGTGCACGCTGTTCCTCCACACCTTCTTCCCGAAGACCTGCGAATATGTCTCGAGGTCATTGAGAGTGGCGTTCTTGACGGTCACGTCAAACTCAGTGAAGGGTTGAGGAAGCGGTACGAAGAACAATATCCTCTCGTTCGATCCCTCGCAGACGTTTTCGTTTCCAACGTAAGTTTTCATTCAAATTTGCAGTGGGGCAACTCTTAATTTGTCACAGTCACACATATTCCAGGGCTATGCCACTTACGTCCTTCATCTCGAGCGTGCGCTCGAGCAGGTGGATAATGCGCTTTCCACGGCGAGCGCCGCTAAAAAGCCCAAGAACCAGGATTCTGCAGAATGGCTCAAGGTGTGCAAATCCTTGCAGCGACTAGAAGAGCTTGCCGCCGATAAGGGCGAGACTGGTCTTGCAATCTCATTGTCAAAACCTTTCCAGCGTCTTCTCAAGTATCCGCTCCTTTTCCAGAATCTTCTTTTCCATACCGATCCCAGCACATTTGAATATGAGAGCACTCTTCAGATGGTCGCTGAAGTAGAGTCAATCGTGCGAAGCATCGAGGACGAGAAAATTCAGAAAGAGGACAGAGATAAGACGAGGGATGTTTTCGCACGTATTGAGGGCCTCGATAAGGTGAAGCAGTTGGCGATCCCTAAGCCCTCCCGGCTGCTCCTGGAGGAGAGACAGATTATCGTTGGTCGTGATTCACCGTTAGGCTCGTCATCACTCAAAGGATCAAGTCCTCCACCACCAGTGATGGCCACGAAAAACGTCAAGGGCAAAACATCGTTCCGACGGCTGAGCGACGTCCTTGGCACTGGTTCTGGTATGGGCAGCAAGAAGGATTTGTGGTTGGTGGTTTTCAACGATGTCGTGTTGAGGTGTCAGCGTACCGGCACTACGTCGTTACCATTGGTATCCAGCACAAACTCGCGCACCAATTCTTTGCCAGAGATGCAAGGCAAGTCAAAGTACGCGACATCTGGGCGTCGAAATTCTCATACAAAGCCGCGAAACTTGTACAAATTTATCAAGGTACGTAAGATACTTATCATGTTCCATCATGAAACCATCCATCGTTGACAGATTGAGACATGGGCGATTGGAGACGTAATTCAACCGAAAGAAGGTGTCGTGTCCATGGAAGAGTAAGATCGTCGTTATGCAGCAACCGTCGCGTCTAACCTTTTTTCTAGTGTTGTTCGTTCCAAGGTGGAGGCGCACTCAGCCCATAAGCCAAGGATCATTCCACTTCCGGATGACGACGAGGATGGAGACGACTCTGATGAGTCGGATAAGAAGAGCAAGATGAGCTTCTCTTACTGGGGTGCTGACAAGATAACGCTGCAGAAGCCTGTCTTGAAACCCAAGCAGAACACAACTGGCGGCAGCCGACGTGTATCCCCAGGTGGATCCTCCTACGCTCGGGAGTCTTCAGCCAACGCAAAGTTTGGCACCCGACTGGTGTCGGGTGATCATGTTTCACCCGCGATGCGATCTGCAAACAAGAGGACGCCAACAGCACAGAGTACCAAGACTCGCGTTAATCCGTCAGATGATAGTCATTCCGTCAAGGCAACCGTGACTCGTCCCGCCTGGGACACGAGCTCCCGTGGTGGCAATCCTCCTGCAAAGCGTCCTCGCCAGACATCTCAATCTAGTGCGGCCCCGCGGGCGACTGTGACGGCTACCAACAACAACAATAGTAACAAGATTCAGCTCTCCCCTGTTGCATCAGAAGACTCGGGGGTTGGGTTATACCGCCAAATCGTTGCCCAGGATCCCTCGTTGGCTCAATGATATTCCACACCCATTTCATTCTCCATGTTTGCTATCGTTCTGACTAGACTTCACCTGCCTTCCTTAATAGTTGAGTTCCGTTGCATTCATCCACCACGTTCTTGAACTCGCACCCTGCACCTGCTTACCCCATTGATTTCTTCCGTGCATCATGACTGACACATTCCTTCATTCTTCCGCCTGCTTGCGACCGCATTTCTGTCCATTGGTACCCGAATGTTTGACGATACCTTATCACTCTCATTGAGTTTCCCACTCCTCTTTTTTATTGACATTCTCTATTTGCGGAACACAGACAATCTAATTCTAATCCGACACTCTGATACCAAGCCTCGCTGGCGCGGTTACAATGCAATTCCCTTCAGCGTGTATATTAAATTGGCTTCGTGTTGCCACACTTATTCTGTCGCCTCGTACGCCGCATTGTGGATGCTGACGCTACGGCCGCTTGGGTCTGATGCACAACCCCAATCACCGCGCGGAATCCAGCTGGCAAAAAAAAAGAGGACCGCTGTCAGCACCCATCACACGTGAATAAGTCAACTCTGATCAGTAACTCACCGTACGGCCGTCTTGGCCGCGGCGTCGGAGGGGAAGTGAGCTGAAGAGCAAGTGAACCTCGGACCGTTTTGAACTGCGACACGAACGCGATTACCTTCAAAGATTTCCCTGATGAAATACGCCTCCTTCGTATTGGGTGTGTCCATGGGCCAGCGCTCGGCCCGCTGGGCGAAATCCCCGTCCGAGACTACTGTATCAGCGTGCTCCTTGATTCTGCATGGAGGTCTCGGTATGGCAAGCGACCAACTGGCGATGTTGGGCACTCACCCATCTATCCATGAGTATCCGACGCCGTCCGAAAATTGTTCCTTCTGGCGCCAGAGAATCGATTTGGGTAGATATGGCTGTGGATAAATGGGTCACCTCTATTCTCGAAACGACCCTTGATGCGGGCACCGCTCACCTTTCCATCCGGGGTGCAGTCAAAGGCCTTACGCAAGATGTACTAAAATAGTGTCAGCCATCGGTCTCGATGTCAAGGGCAAGCGACCTTTTCCATCTTTGGGTGACCGTCTTCGTCTACTTCTTGCGAAGAGCCCTTTGAAAACAACTTCTCCTTAGGATCAATGTTCATTGCTGCGTCTAGGAACGCCTTGTCAAGAAAAGGCACACGCGCTTCGAGTCCCCAGGCCATTGTCGATCTGTGAGATCGTTGATATCTGCATGTCAACGAGAAAATGACGGAAGCCTACTCACTTGTTCGCACGGAGACAGTCGGCCGTATGGAGATTTTTCACTCGGCGTACACATTCCTGGTGGAATGACTTGCTGTCGGGCGCGGCGTGGAAATACAAGTACCCTGCCAGTGGACGGTCAGTTCATCGGACGCATGGATCCTACGTTACGCAATCGTCCCTCACCCCCAAAGATTTCATCGCTGCCCTCCCCGCTTAACACCATCTTCACTCCCATGGCTTTGATCTTACGGCTGAGAAGATACATCGGCGTGCTTGCCCGAACGGTTGTCACGTCATATGTCTCAAGATGGTATATGACGTCGGGGATTGCGTCCAGTCCTTCCTGCACGGTAAAGACGAATTCATGGTGAACGGTACCCAGATAACGTGCGGCTCTCTTTGCAGCTAAAAGGTCGGGCGAGTTTTCTAATCCGATCGAAAAAGAGTGTAGCTGGGGCCAACTGACGAGCATGGCTTATTCGGCCGATCGGTTAGCACACGGGCATACTTGGATGGAATCGGTTTCTCACCTCGTGCACTCAGATCGTCCCATTTTGGAGTTGGGGGACCACTGGCTGCCTCGGCCAACTTGCGTTTACGAGCTTCGAACTGCGCTTGGGCAATCTTTTCCGTCTCCCGCGCAGCGATAGCTGCGATCAAGCTGCTGTCTAAACCACCGCTCAGTAGGACGCCGTACGGGACCTCGGACATCAACCGCTTTCGGACGGCCGATTCGAGCGTTTCGCGAATCAGGGTGTAATCTACGGGCGTGGTGGGGGAGAGTGCATTCTCTTGGTCGCCGTGAAACCACGAAGGTTGATAGTAACGCGTCGTGGAGTTGTCCCGACTGTCGAACACATGGCCAGGAGGGAAGGATATGATTCTGTCGCACTCGCTCACGAGTGCTTTGAGCTCGGAGGAAAAGTAGGTTACTCCTGGTCGTTGAGAACTCCAACCCTGGTAGAGAGTGGTGATGCCGACGGGGTCACGGGCGGCGATAATTCTAGATGGGGTCACAGTTTCGTCTAACAAGACGAAAGCAAACATTCCATCGAGGAACGCAGGGACATTTTTATCGTATTTTCTGTACTGATGGCGCAGGATATGAACGGAAGGACGAGCAAAGAGATCGGCCGACGTACGAGGGGGAGAATGACCTCGCAATCGGAGTGAGTCTTGAACTTGACGCCTTGCTCCAATCCCGCACGAAGAGAAAGGTGGTTGTATATTTCGCCGTTCACGGAGAGGGTGACCTTGCCATCCTCGCTCACGAGTGGTTGTGCGCCAGTATCTGTACATGCATCAGATGGGCCCACTTCGCATCGAGGGACAATACGAACCGACACCGACGACGGCGAGACGTTCGTGGCAGAGTATGGCATCCTTGGCGACGTGGCAGCCAGACCAGTCCGGACCACGATGGCGGAGGCGTTTCGACAAACCGATGAGACGAGAACGGTCAGCGGCTGGCTTTTGGAGGCCATGTACTGCAAGTATTCCGCACATGATGGTGGGGGAGTTGTACGAGCCTTGACATTTGCTGTCTCGGGCTTTTCAATGATAAGATCACTTTGACGCGACTCGGACGCGACTCGGCCTCGGCCGTACAGCGATGGGTGTCCATTCGACCGACGTCCAGCGCTTGTTTCTCCAGGCCGTCCTTTCCCGTTCAATCCTTTCCTTCAATCACGCAAAAGTCCTCTGGGAGAAATGCGTAGACGCCGTCAAAGGTCTGTCCGATGCCCCGACGACCCGTTCACCGTGACCGACCTCCATCCAAGTTGCCGATCCCTCGCTCGCCATACCATTCGACGACAGCAGACAAGCATGGGAGAAGTTCGTTTCCGACATCAACACGTCTCTAAACCCACTTGACCTCGAATTTCGTCATTTGATGGATGAGCAAACCGGAGTAGAGATGTACGCCGTGGTGCGTCGGGCATCCGTCTTCAAGCGATCACTCGCGCTGACCCACCTGCTACAAAGGTGAATACGAAAGACGACGAGATCGCACAGATGGCCACGGATTATACGCCGCTTGAGATTGCCTACTTCAAGGCGGTCGTACGTGACCCTTCTATCACTTGCTGTTCCTCCTCTCACCGGACCTTTACAGGTCGAACAAATCATGCTCGCACCGCGCGAGGCGTATTCTGTGTCATCGCTCGCTGCCCTCCGAGAAGTAAGCTCGTTGAAATCAAACATGACAAAGTCTCAGGCCGAGGCCGTCCTGGCCAGTCTCGTAGCCAAGGGATGGCTGCTGAAGAGCAAGTTGAGCGACCCCTCGCGCTCTGCTCTTCGTTCTCGTCGCTGAGCTTCCCCCAGACGTGCACGCTATTCACTATCGACGCGCGCGCTTCTCGAGCTTTTACCCTACCTCAAATCAAGCTATCCAGAAGAGTGTCTGGAATGCACCATTTGCATGGAGGCAATGTTCTTTACGTTTCGACTTGCTCATTTTCACAACTATTTCCCTTAGATCATCACGCGTGGCGCCAGTTGCAACACGCCCAATTGCAAAACGCGGATCCATTTTCATTGTTTTACAAAATATCGTGTTCGTCGCGCCCCATGTCCTTCTTGTAACACGGACTGGCCACAAGATGCAAGGGGCCTCAAGCCTGTCGGTGAGGCTGTTGTCAAAGACGGTCAGGACGACGGCCGGCAGATACGTGGGAAGAGCACAACGACGAGCGACGAGGATGAAGATGAAGATGAAACGAACATGGACGAAGATGAGGCCGAGCCATCACAGGGCAAACAATCTCAGCGACGCGGGAAGAAAAAGGCGGTCGCGATGGATGTTGACGGGGAAGAGGAAGATGGAGGCGAGGGGCCGCACAACACCCAGGCAAACGGACGCCGTCGTTCTACAAGGACTCGTTGAACCCTACAGTCTGGACCTCTTGATGTACTTCGTGCTTTCATCTCGTCAGCAAAAATAACCTCTATGTGCTACGTACTCGTACTTTTCCTCCAATTAACAAGTACCGCAGTATTATTCATCTATTGACACCGTTCTCCGTGCCATGGCGCGGGGCTCAGCAACGCGACCTTCATCTTGTCCTGCACTCAGAGAGGGATCCACAAACCCGAACTTGCCCTTCCCCCAGACTTGTATGCGGCGTTTATCTCTCTGGCCCTCGCCGAATTGTTCGTTCCATTTCCGCAGATCTGCCAAAGAACCCAAGGATTCAGAGTTTGAAGGTGTGATTTCCTTCAGCGCCTTGGTAAAGTGCCGGAGGTGGATGGTTCGGGAATGTCCAGCGAGTGGGTTCGAGGCAGAAGTATCCAAGTCGATCGTTCGTGCGTCTTGGGTAGAGGCCGCTGGCGGGGATCTCCATGGCACGCTGACACCTTCTTTGACTGCATCGAGAGCAGCAGAGACACACAAGTCTTTAAGACTCGGTTAGAGAGATGGACTTCAGGCCGCAGAGTAACTAAACGCACGCTTCAAATCTGATCCCGAAAAGCTTTCGGTTTGTCTAACCAATGCCCTCATATCGACATCTGACGCCAACATTTCGTCCCTCAACAGAATGCGCAGAATTCCTGGAACATGACGCGTTATGTTCGCCACAAAACAAGACACGACACGACATACCTTCCCTCTCTTTCTCGCCCGGCAGGTCAACGAGTAACCTGCGCGGTAGTCTCCGCAATACCGCATCGTCGAGATCAAAGGGTCGGTTGGTAGCTCCGATAACCACCACTCTCTCCTCCACACCCGACTGACTCTTCAGTCCGTCCATCTCCTGCATAAACTCGGTGATCACCCCACGATGCGCCATGGCGCCACCCGAGTCGCGAGCAGATGATCGGGCCCCGAAGAGTGCATCGATTTCATCGAGGAACACGACACAAGGGGACAAACGACGCGCAAGACTAAAGACCGCTTTGACGAGTTTCTCGCCTTCGCCCACGTACTGAGTGAAGTCAGGCATGATTAGGGATGTGGTTAGACAGAACCGCACGGAAGGAGACGTACCATGTCCATAACATCGGATGGTGAGACCATCAACATCCTGCAGCCAGCCTCTTTCGCGAGAGCCCGCGCCACGAGGGTCTTGCCAGTCCCTGGAGGTCCAAAGAGAAGACATCCAGTCATGGCATGCTCTTTTAGAATACCCGTTTGAAAGGCTACAGGATGGAGAAGCGGAAGGGAGACCAAAGTCCTCACGGAATCGATGGTATGAGGAGGAAGATGGACCTGAGCAAAAGTCGTCGAGAGGGTAGCTATTCAAGTTGCAACAGCATTCATGTATGCCATGTACAGACCCGACAAAAGCGACTCACCTGGATCGACGATACAGCCCAGTAGCCGCCTCTCGTGAGTATCAAGGTCTTCGTCTTGCCTGACCTTTTCCACAACCTCATCTATGGGTCTGCCTTCTTCATCGTCTTCAAGTTCATCAAACGCATCTATTTCGTCTTCGGTGGCACCATGAGGTTGACCCTCGCGAGGAGTACGAATGCGTGCGACTTTTGACCAGGCTCGACGGAGACTGCGCGAAGAGCGTTGTGCTGCCCAAGCATGGTGTATCGCGGACCAAGGCACGGAAGTCGGTTCGAGAGTTGCGCCGGGAGATTTGGACGTCGCAGAGGAAGAGACGACGGGCGAAATAACGGAAGAGGAGACGACACTGCCCACCGCTCGATCCGCAATCTGACGTATCGAAGACCAAGGCTCGACGCGCGTGCTCCAGTCTTCCCACATTTCGTATTCCTCGGGGTATCGTAGCCCAGTCGACGAATGGGTTTCACGACCTGGTTGGTATCCAGCGTCAGCAGAAGAACCAACGATCCCCACGTCTGCTTCGAGCTCAGCGTAATTTGACCTTGATTCCCTCTCGATTTCTTCGCTTTCTGCACCTACCTCTATTCTCTCTGACGGCTCACTGTCAACCATGTCCTGCACATCAGCCTCTAGTACACCCCCGATTCCTCCAACACCCAATCGCATGGCCAATTCATTTACTTCACGCCGTCGAGTCATCCTACACTCCCTTTCCGCGCCTTGATCGCGTGAACTGGGAAGTATGACGGAGGCTCTGAAGAACCTTCCCGAAGTGCTACCTCCTGAGTTACCTTCGTCGGAGTCGCTCTGCCCACCCCCGAGCATGTCCAGGAAGGAAGGTGGCCCACCTCCCAATAAGAGTATTGGAGGACGCGGAGCATCAAAATCGGCCGAAACAGGCTGAGAAATCGCTTGAGAACCGCTGGTCATACCACTGGTGAGGGGAGGAAAACCTGGAGGGGATGAGGTAAAGAGTCGAGGAACATCCTCGAGAAGTGCAGCATCTCCGTGCCTTTCCCATCGCCGAAGACGTTCCCGAAGACGCTTTTCGCGCGCCCGTGTCGCGTAATCGTCCTCGCCCCATACGGAAGATTGTGTATACGTCGCGTTGTTATGAGGACTCGATGTGGAGGTCGGAAACAGAGGACCAGAATGAGCAGCGTGTCTCCGGCGACTATCGACTGAACTCGAACTGAACGGAGCCTGCGCCAAAAACGACCCGGGAAACAAGGGGAGAGGGAACAAAGATGGCCCGACAAGCGGTGGGGTGACACCGCACACTATTGTCATTGGGCATGGGACGGGGGACGAAGGACGCGCAATGGGACCTGTCCTACGAGCGCGTACTGCGCTAAGGAGGTGAGGGTACCAAGTGGGCGCGGTAGGTGCAAGTGCAGGGAAGTCCCGGATATAGACTATGCGAGGGCGGATGCGTTGAGGCTGCGATGAGTCGGAGGATGAAGGGGAGGGCATGTTGATGAGTTCGTCGAAAAAGGCTTTAATTCGACTTGGGGTGGGGGATGAACGAGAGGGGGCAAAGACCGAGGAGGGACGGCCACGAGACGCTGCGACTGGGGCCAGGACGTGGAGAGTCATTTGAGAAATTCCTCCTGGAGGTGAGAAGCCAGACTCAGACTGTTCCTCTTCCTCGGCGGCGGAGGAAAACCGACGAGGGGGAAGAGGGGGGACGGGATGGTAGTGCAAAGGGTTTCTAGGTAGTTGGATGGCATTGGCTGCTACGAGA
>JBBPJX010000867.1:0-10555 GCA_038088955.1 Neotropicomus parvogracilis | reverse complement strand
GGATGAAGTGACCTCTTCTTCCTGACGCCTTTGTCTCGCTTTGGCTAACGAGTCATGGTGCTCACGGGAACGACACCTCGCAAACCGGATTATGCATACCTCTCAGTCGATTAAGTTCAAAGCGTTTCGCATCTTCAGGAGCCAGATTCGAGGGCGCTGGCACGGATGGTCCCTCCATGTCGCATAGTTTTGGTTACAACGTGAGACCGTATGATGACATGTATTTACACGACCAAAGCTAGCTATCCCCGGTCGATTTATCATCGACTGCCATGTCGTCCTTTGACAACTCCAAGATTCCGTTGCCATTGCTGGTGTCAGATTCCATTACTGCCGCCCTATTGTCAGTCGCCGGTTCGTTGGCTTCCACAGAGAGTGATGTTTTCAGTGTTTGCGAAATCAAGGTGGTGTGTCCGCTTGGTCCAGCCCCATGGGTCGAACTGGCAGCACCAGCGCTGAGAATCCCACCACCTATTCCGAATCTTCTCATTTCTCCGCTTTCGGTCTCGCTCGAGCGACTCCTGCTCTCCCGTTCTTGATCCTTGTGGTTTGCGTAGTCCCTTCTACCACCTTGTCCTTCATCATCAGAATCAGACAGCTCACCATCCGCTTGGACACGCGAATCGAGCAAGCGCCGATGTCTGCGGCCGTCGGGTGGTATAAGATCTTCGTCTTGATTCATGTCGTCCATCACATCATCCATTGGCGTCTTTGGAATGTCTGGCAAGGGAACAGGTCAGAGCCTGGCGCCACGCGATAATTCGCTTCTTACCTGTCATCTGCACACTTGGGGGACCCTTCAACTTCCGCAAGTTCTCCATCACGATATTCCTCACCCGCTCCAAATATTCTGGAGAGTTCATGTCCTCGGTGTTCGAGGACTTCACATCTAGTTCATAGTCCGGCCCAAAATACTCGTAGTATTCATTGACTGGTATTTCTTTTGAATTCGATCTTTGTCAGTCCTCAATCCATCGAGTCTCAAGAAGTCACTTCGTACCAGGTCCGAGCTCAACCCCTGCTGCCAACCCTGTCTCGTATGCCCAAGCACGGCTGACGTTGCGCATTGTGTATCCCCCACCCCCGAGGAGCAGCAGTGGCTTATTGAATGATTTGACAAACTTAACACAGTTTGCGTGCCCTGGCGGATACTCAGGGTGATGTGTTGCGTGCATTGGAAATCCTACCTCTCATAGACAGATTGAGGCACCCAAGCTTGTCTCCTGACAATGAGTCGGTGCCACATTGCAAAACAATGGCCGAAGGATCGTATGATTCCATCACTTGACGTATGATCTGCATCGAATGAATATTGATAAAATGATAATGTTCTGCAGCGTTGCTCACCGGTTCAAAGACAGATTTGTAATTTTCATCTGAGATACCATCTCGCAACGGAAAGTTCAGAGCATAATACTTCCCTTTCCCGATACCCACATCCTGTTCGATTCATAGAAAACCAGTGAACGTAATCTCGAGAGGAACATGCTTACACGAAGTTCACCAGTTCCGGGGAAATATTCACCGTACTTGTGGAAACTGACTGTCATGACGCGATCTGTAGTGTAAAATGCTTCTTCTACACCATCCCCGTGATGGACATCGATGTCAATGTAGAGCACGCGCGTATGGTACCTGGAACATTGTGGGAATATTTGTTTGGGTTCTAGTCTGAAGGAACGACCGCACTGACCGAAGTAGCTCTAGGATTCCCAGCACGATGTCTGCGGGTTTGGATTAGTTTACATGTCGTCAAAAGATATCTTGTGGTGTACCGTTGACGTAGCAAAACCCACTGGCTTCACTCTTTTTTGCATGGTGCAGTCCGCCGGCCCAGTTAATGGCAATGTCACACTTGTCCCGGCTTAGGCGAGCCGCGCCCTCTAACTCGACCGATTAATCGAACAAGGCTTTCCAAGCTGTATCTTGACTGACCCATAGAACCACCAGCGGATATGGAACAATAGTCAAATAGCCCATCAAAAACGGGGCAGTCATCACCAACGTTGTCTATGATCGTTAGCGTGGAAACGGGACAATCGAATATGACTTTGTCAAGCTTACATTTGTGTTGTTCTTTAATGTACGAGTTCATGTTGCTAGGGGTTATTCTGCTGAGGAAATCGACATACTCGTCAGAGTGAAATTGTGTCATCTCGCGTTTCGTTGCAGGTTTTGCGCGCTATGGCATGGAGAACGTCGAAGTTGAATAGGCACGGTTCTGTGGACTCACGAAGATTTCCATCTTCTTGTATAATCCGTAGTTCATGACGAGGGAGTGGCACATCCGTATTCGAGTCGGTTTCATTCTGCCGGGAAAGTCAATCGAACTTGGTCACGAAAAGGATACAGGGAACGGAACACGTACGGATGTCCAGGGCCATAGTGGAAGCCCCCGATATCTGAGTCGAAGAAATAGCACTAGAGGTCAACATCCATTCGGGAGGAATAAACCTTGAGGCTCAACCAGCAGTTATCGTGCGGGAAAACCACATACGACTCGCTTTTTTTGGGCCTCGCCGTCAAGGGTCAGCATACTTTCTGACATTATCTCCGCAATGTTGACGAACGAAGATGTAATAGAGGTTATGAGGTACAATACGAGACCATATACTAGCACTTGTCCGCAACTTCCTCAGTTATTACTCACGTGCAACTTGGCCGCAAAGTCCAGAGGTTGAACCGTTGTTCATTCGACAGCAGAGCACATGGGAAAGAACCGAAAATCGACATGTTAGACTAGTACGTTTGACAAGTTATGTCGATCAAATTTTAGCTTTTCCAAGAAGAGCGTCGCTTCCTCTGTAAACTAAGGTGGATGGCGCAACTCCGAAGTCGTCTGGTAGAAGGACGTCCTACGCGAAGGTCAGTAATAGAAACAACATGTTGCAGACATGGAAGCGAACAAGTTCCCCAGCTATCACGCGGACCTGTAGGGTGATTTTAGAAACACGCGAATGATCACTGGTCGAGCTCGCGAAGAAGACATTCGTACCATGGACCAATGATGGACCGCATGTAATGCGGCAAACCATAGCTCCACGAGAGCGAGTTAGTCAGATCGCTTCGTAGACCGATTGTTCTCCCCTCACCTCTCTGCCAAAGGTAGTTTCGAAAGAGTGAGCAAAGGGTGTCACGGCGTTTAAAGTGATGACTTGATCGAATGCAACTGATGGAGATTTATCAAGCTCTTTGAGGCGTGATATTGCAGAGGCCAACGCATCATGAGCTTCAGAGAGGCTGCTTTCCATGGGGGTATTGCGGCTGCGAATGTCATAAGACAAGACGTAGGGGCGACTTGCAACCATGCAGTTGATGAGAAGAATGAAGTGATCTCGCGCATGGCGCAGGTGTTTGCCTGATGAACGCATCGTCGATGTCAAGGCGAGGATAGGATGTACGAGCGAGCAGTTACCGATGGTCGAGCCCGGGAGATATCTAGACTGTACGGTAAGCTGATCGTCGTCCGTCAGGACATTGTCGACGAGGTCAAGCGCTTGCTGCAAGACAGTGGAAGAGACAAAAAGGAGCTCAGATAATTGTGACGATTGGGGTGGACCATGATCTCCATTGACACGATGATTGGACATGGCTGACTGCGAATGGATAAACAGGCGAACACTAGGCTGGCAGTGACATGTCTTTGTGAGCTAGCTGAGTCTCAGCCGTGTCCAACGATGTAGCTTGGACCAAATTTCGAACAGCGCGTGCAACAACGACTCCAGGCTGCCCGAACTCAAGGCAAGGCGTCTCGATCTACCAGAGATACTCCCAGACCAACAACGTGGCGGGTGAGAGACAGGAGGACCGTAGCAGCGACCGCGTCCACCGTCGTCGTCGTTCTGAATATCACTCTCAGACCGGCACACCAAACCCAGTCGTCCCAATTTGCTGATGTAAGCGCTGCTACCCGTTCCTTCCCTCGTCCACTACATGCTTGCTTCAGTCAGAAAGACGGGCTCCCTCGCTCGCGTGAGTACCCTCGCCTTGCCTCCCTTGCGCACCCTGACCGCGTTCGCAACTCGCTTGTTCAAAGGTGGCCTGTGCGGGTCAGCGTCGTTTACTCTCCATACACGAGTACCAGTCTGTGAACCTTCTCAATGCGGTATGCGGGGTGCAATTGCCTGCTTCGCTTGGTTCGCTCACCTTGCATCTAGTATGGAATTCCGACACCAAAGAGCATTGGTGCAAAGAGTCCGGACGAAGCCTTCAAGGTCGCACAGAACTTTGGCACGTCTTGGTCATTTCTGGCTCTCGGGGGTAAAATGAGTTTGAATGATGTTCGTTCACAGGCAAAGATAAACTGGTTATAAAGGCTCAGGTTCTTGCTGGCGGTCGGGGCAAGGGAACGTTCGACAACGGATTCAAGGGAGGTGTGCACACCATCGACACGTATGTCTTTTTTTCTTGTACGGACTTTCAGACTGATTGTGTACTAGCCCAGAACAGGCACGGGAAATCGCCGGGAAGATGATCGGTGCCAACCTGATCACGAAGCAAACTGGTTCCGCCGGCAGGATCTGTAAAGCCGTTGGTTCCCTCCTTGGCATTAGTCAATCTTGCACCGCTCATCATTGCTAGGTCATGCTTGCCGAAAGACGGGATCCCGCTCACGAATATTATGTCGCAATCCTCAACGACCGTGTTACCCAAGGCCCTGTCTTGGTTGCGTCCAGTCAAGGCGGCATGAACATCGAGGAGGTGGCCGCAAAGGACCCTCATTCCATCATTACCACTCCAATTGATGCAGAGAGGGGCCTCGATCCTGCAGTCGCCTTGGAGCTTGCAAAGACACTCGGGTTCAGAGACGAGACGACTCAAAAGGAAGCCGCGGATATCTTCGTCACTTTGTACAAGCTATTCAAAGACAAGGATGCTACCCAGATCGAGATCAATCCCATGGCCGAGACCACCGACGGCCATGTTCTTTGGTATGCTAGCCCTCCCATGCCGTGCAACTTTGCTAGAACTTTGTTTCCCAAGCATGGATGCTAAACTTGGCTTTGATGACAATGCCGAGTTCCGACAGAAGGACATCTTCGACCTTCGTGACGTTTCTCAAGAAGAACCTTCCGAGGTTGAGGCACAAAAAGCCAACTTGAACTTCATCAAACTTGACGGTAACATTGGTTGTTTGGTCAACGGTGCTGGTCTGGCGATGGCTACAATGGACGTGCTATCACTACACGGTGGAAATCCCGCCAATTTTCTCGACGTTGGAGGGTGAGGAAGAGGTTTCTTGCGCCATGTAATGCTGTTCACCCTTATGTAGCGGCGCCACCCCCGAGACCGTTAAAAAGGCGTTCGAAATTCTCCTAACTGACCCCAAGGTCAAGAGTGTTTTCATCAATATCTTTGGAGGCATCATGAGATGTGATTACATCGCTGAGGGTGTTATCCGCGCTACCAAGGAACTCGACCTTCGCATCCCACTAGTCGTTCGGCTCAAGGGTACGAAAGAGGAAGAAGCAAAACAGTATGTGTCCAACTTATGGGTTGCAAGTTGCTCATCTATTGTCTAGGATGATCAAGGAGTCCGGTCTGAAGATCATACCCTTTGACGACCTTGACACAGCTGCCAAGAAAGCTGTCGAGCTGGCACATGTATAGGGAATAGAATCTAAAATAGAGTATTTCATTTACCCTCTAATAATTCCCTTCGCCCGGTGTATCTCGATCTCAATAAATCTCCCAGTGATATGTTAAAGTCACATTCAAAAGAAACAGAAATATCAATATATCATCCAACTGGACATACGTAATGCGAGCACAAGTATTTACCATGACGGTCGAGAGAAGGGAACGTGTGTGTACGTGGGTTGGGGAGGAATATGATTTTGTGAATGAGATGGTTGCTGTATATGAGGACCAGCAGACATGCCCTCTGGGCGGCCATGCCCTCGTTCCGGGGGACCAGAATTTATGTATGGAGGGCGGTGCCCGGAGGCAATCATTGCAGACGGGTGCATCAGCACCGGGCTGCCGTTATACAATGGTACGTTCGCTGGTGCAGCAGCGTGCATGACTGGACTTAGCATAGAAACTCCACGCGGACGTGGCGGCGCTGAGCCAGTAACAGACGGTGGCACACTTTGGGGAGAGAGACCGGATGAATAAACGGGGTGGACTGGGGTTGGCGCGGGATATGCTACCATTTGCGTAGGGTACGGCGAAGGGATGGGCCGTACCGCACCACTGTTCTGAGGTGTTTGCATAGCCACCCACATCGGCTGGTTGTACATCTGAGGATGTCCGTTCATACCAACTCTCGGTATGGGGCTTGGCGCGGTGGGAGGGTACAGTACAGTAGGGCTCGGGGAGTGGGCATGCATTGGAGACGAGAATGCAGCAAAGTGGGGGCGTATAGCAGCAGAAGCCTGAAGAGGGCTTGGGTAGTTGAAGGTCGGGGGGCGCGCGACTGGGCCATTAGCAGGCGGTGACAAAGGGGGGGGTCGGTGAGAGGGTACATTAGAGGGGGTCGGAACCTGCTGGAATGCCCGGGTTACATCATGTATGGATATTTTCGAAGTCGCTGCAGCATTAGTTGGTGGAGGTGTTTCACCGTCTTCGGACTTAACTTCTTGGATAGTGAAGGGTAATGCAGTGAGGTCATCCGCGATGCCTTCCAAGGAGTTCACAGCAGACACTTGGTCCTTGTCAGTGGTCTGAGACCAGACGGCCTTTAGGTGTTCTGGGTCGGGTGCCCTGGCGGGGGAATCTTTGCTGGAGAAACTCAATGGCGACTTTGTCCAGGTAGTATTAAAGGACGCGGATGCCGGAGTACGTAGTGATCGCTCGGTCTGTAAGATGCATAAGCGGACTACGATACCATGAATCAATTGAACATACAGATTCCTCAGAGACTTTACCGTCTGGTTGTGTGATCAAGCCGGCAGTAGGACAGGGCATGTCGTGATTTACTTCATCGACAACGGGACTCGCAACTACATTAGACCCCTTAGGTTCCGAAAGGACACTTGCCGTCGAAGCGTCAATGATCGACGAGGACAGAAGCATACTCAATTCCAGCTGGGATGTTTGCACAGCTTCCTCCAGCTCACTGGTTACTGTAAAATTGACAGAACTTTCTGAGTCCTGGAAAGATGGACCAGGGTCACGATAAAACCCAACTGCTGTGCCCGCTGGCAACTTCGGCTGTGTCCTCTGACGCACCAAGTAGGATTCTGACTTTATGGCCTTGGGCTCGGGGGAAAGTGCTGTAGGTTCCGGAGGTGGGGAACAGCTTGTGACATCTAAACTGGGAGACGTTTCCTCTAAGGTTTTTTGGATAGTGGAGGAAGAAACGGGTCCCCTGCGCCACGTGGGAAGGTCGTCAACCGCCTTCAAGCGTCCAGATGCTGTATTGATTTTAGTAAACCCGGAAGGCAGGTTCACCTTGGGGAGAGAAGTAGAGTGTGTGCGGGTAGCCTTTGGTAATTGGACCCTATATCTGAGTTTGTTACCTTTGCCTGGAAGAGGGCGCTTGAAGAGAATCTCGTTCACTGACAAATCCCGCTTGTTCATGCCATCAACGGGTGGGTCCCAAGATAGGGTGTCAAGGCGGACGTGGCTGGGCGAGTGTTTGAACAAGTTAAGTTGCCGCTTGGTAATCGCGTCAACAGGCCGTAAAATCGTAGGCAACTTGACAAGAAGAGTAACTGGTGGAGGGGAACAAGGGGGATCACAGCAAGTTGTGCCAAAAACTTCTTGTTCTAAATCTTGCTGGGGTTGCCTCAGGGCCGGAGGTAACCATTTAGCATCCTTTGGCAATGTTCTAATTGAAACCGGAGGTTCCAGTGCCCGAACTTTTGGTTTAGAAACACCAGCACGCCATTCCATGGGTTCGCCAAATGAAGAGCCCCTTCCTACATCAACCTGCATGTTGTCCAGAGCACCCTTTATACGGGACATGACGTCATCCAAGGCTGACATTGTCACCTGTCGAAATGATGCTGGTCCTTTACTAAGGCGGGGGGGAAGAGCTGTTGGAGACGGATGGCTCCGCGCAAAAGATGTACCATTGGGTCCAGAAAACCTGTAAGAATCATGTTCCCGCATCCCTTGGGGAGGTGCTGTTGAGACTAAAGATAAAGGGACCTGGGTCTGCTCACTGGAAGGAATAGCGGAGGCTTCCAGAACGGTAGGAAGGTTGTGGCATTCCGACGATGGCGAAGCGGTAGTCTTACCGACAACATGCGCAGGGGCATCTTCAAAGAAATCACTGGCGGCCGGTCGTACGGGGAATGTATGACGGACAGAAGATGTGGGGGAATTGGATGAAGGAGCTGGTGTCGCCGATGCCAGTGAAGCATCTTCGCCGCCTATGAATTTACCAAGATCGGAGAAATCAATGACCTCGAGATTATCGTCGATAACGACCTCGGACGGTTCTTGGAACACTGGAAGAGAAAGAACTGGGAGTGGTTGTGGCGGGGGTCGCGTCTTGCTGCGCCACGAGCCAACCTGTTCCGAAGGGGAAAGGGGCCCGTTTACGGCGACAGTCAAGCGAGAAACTTTAGTGTCACGTTGCGGACGTGCAATAGGCTTCAGTGAATCTTGGTGTTCCTTAGCACTGTACCGGGTAGCTTCAGAAGATTTCTGTTCTTCCGAGTCGCTAAGCGGCTGACTGGAACCCTGAGGGGAGGTGCCGGCCTGCTGAACGAGGTCTGTAGTAGTGTCTTTCTAAGACATTGGATAAGTCGGTCCTTACCTGGGCTTGTATCATTCGTGCCTCAAGGTCAGCTGCTTTCTTCCTTGCACGCTCTTTCTCTTTTTCGCGTTCTTCTTCTTCCAATTGCCGCCTCTGCTTTGCGCGCTCTGCAGATATATGCATGGCAGTCTTGTGCACACCCTCGATGTCCAGAACAGACGAGGTGGCTGATAGCTGTGCCTCACCTGTAGCCACATGTGATGTACCTGAGCGCCTTGAAGCTTGGGCAGGTGCGATCTCGGGAAGCCCAGACAAATGCTGCAAAGGAGATTCTCGTGCTTGAGATCTTCGAGAGAACGGCACATCCGAGGAGTGTGACGATGCTTGCTGTTGGCTTTCAGGAATCGAACTGGCGAAGGAGGCGCCTGAGAGTCGACGATGTCGTTTTTCGCTAATACCGCGGGAATCCTGAAAGGATCCAGGTGGCCCGCCATGATCCCTACTTCTGGTCTTGCTCTGACTGTACTCGGCTCCAAGAGTATTCGGAGTACTATCACGGTCCGCGTTCTGTCTACCAATGAAGTCCCAGCTCTTTGATGGCTGCACAGATGTGTCACGTATCCCTTCGGAGGGCTTCTGTAACAAGTGCACAGGGTGCACTGAAGCATCCCTGTTAGAACGAAATTCAGGCTCCCCGTGAGCCTTCCGCCTTGGAAATCCGATGCTGGAACCAAGTCGGTTTGGCAAATGCGGACTGGTGTAAGGCTCTAACCTGTTGGAACGCTCATTGAAAAGTACCCTTGACCCCTCCACCGACGAATAACCGGGCGGAGATGGGGTAGGAGAAACCGACAGGTGTTGAGAAGAACGGCTGGGCAAATCTCGTTGGAGTACGATAGGTGATTGCCTGGTACGAGGCCAACTACGATCGAAATCATCTGCAAACCTCTCTTCTTTGCTGACGGGCTCGGCCGACAATAGGTCAGTATTTGAGATGGGGGCCTCTCTATCCTCAGGAGTAGTTGTGGTACTCGCGACTAGTGGTTGGCCAGTAGTGGGTGGAGCTACCTTGTACTGTCGTCCGTCCCCGAACTCGATGACATTGTCTAGGAAGTTGTCGTCGTCTTCCTCCATCTGCAGATAGTCAAATGAAACACTACCGACGACAAACGACAACAAACCTCGTCCCAGTGGTGGGCATTCGGATCAAGGTGCACTCCCCTGAACGCATCGGCTTCCTGGGAGGGTATGCACTTTGTCGATAGAGAATTCTCGGGTTTTGGCTCTTCGGCTTTGATGATACGGCCTGTTGATGCAACGATTACTATATTTTCGTTGAAGGAATGATTAGCCAGTGAGCAACTAGCCTTGAGCGACTTCAGCTGCGGTAGGGAAATCACTATGTGCAGTGCTGTCCGAGGACATGGGAAGAGACTTTGCGTTTCCCCAAGCGGGTTTTGCGGAGGAATCCTTCTTAGCCAACGAAGACGAGGAGGTCAAGGCGTTCCTTGGTTGAGGTTGTATGACTTTGCCAACATGGGGGAACTGAGGCACCGCTGGCGACGGTGCGGCCGGCTGGGAAGGTGGTGCATTGGACGAAGTCGACGGCGTAGTAGAGACGGGAGGAGTTGCGGAGGAGGGACGTGACCAACCCGAACCGGTGGTTGTGGATAACTGAGAGGTGGACGTGAGCTTGGCGGTGACCAGTTTTGAATGGGAAGTTGAGGGTTGAGGGGTAGGCCGGGCTGGAGAAGGGTGAGAGGATGAAATGCGAGGAAGAGGAGGACATACGGACGGGACTGCCTGACTTGGCAGCGGCAGCGAGGGTGGCGGCTGCAGAGGCAGCGATGGAGGACGAGGCGTTCTTCTGGAGAAACCTCTTGTTTATGTTGACCGCATTGAAGC
>JBBPJX010000866.1:0-10558 GCA_038088955.1 Neotropicomus parvogracilis | reverse complement strand
TGGAGACGGCGATGATACGGTGATGGTGACGGCAGTGCACTGGCGTCGACAGCGGCGATCAAGGCGAGCAGGGGTAGGTTCAGGACCTCGGACGTGCCCGCCGCTGCTGGGTGGGTGGGCAGATGGCTGGATGGCTGGCGAGCCCGAGCGCCGTCACCCCCCCACCATCCCGCGTACTTTTTGGGGTGTGCCTGGGGATCTGCGAGCGCGCCAGTGGAGCGGGAACGGTGACGGCGTACTCGGGATGGTAAAGCGGCGAGCGGCGCGGGTCGACTCGGAGTGGCCGGGGCTCGAGAAGAAGGTCGGGGGTCATGGACGTGGAGAGGAGATGAAGGCCAGGATGAGCTCCGCGACGCGACGCAGTTGGCCAGGGAAGGCGGGTTCAAAGGGGGGGGAGGACAAGGTTAAGTTTGGTGCGAGACGCTCGTGGAGCGCTGGCGGTCGATCTATCGGCGGCGCGTTGGACCTCGTCAGTATTCGGTTGCGTTTTTTTTTCTCTTCATTTTTTTCTTTTTCGTACGGCTCTACAGCTAGACCGGGCGTAGGACTAGGCCGGCCCCGCCAGGCTGGTGGTTCCACAGCTGGGATCTCGTCAGTTCGTGTTTCGGCCGCACCAACGCACGCGCTGCCAGCACGAACGCGCATCATGTACGACGTCCGTCCTTTTGCCACGCCTTTGTGTTTCGCTTATCCCTGTCGACGAAGACGGCGGTCTCACGTTTGACGGAATCTGACGTCGTTCGCTTGCAAGGGTCGGACCCCCTAATCTCCCCTCGTCGTCATGCACCCCGGTGCTCTGTTCCTGCCTCAATTTTCCCCGCTCACGCTCGCGCGCACATCGCACTGACTCGAGGGGGGAATGCGCAGCCGAGTCGGACGCCGACATTTGCCATGTGACACGACGTGGAACATTTCGTCCCGGCCGAAATATCTTCATTTTCGTGCTCGTTTTTCCTCACGGTGTCTCCCGAGTGAATTGCCCACAGACGAGCCAGGTACGCCAACCGATCAAACCCAAACCATCGACGTATCAGCAATCAGGATCCCCGTCCACTCTTTTTTTTCTTTCGTTTCGATACCACATGTCTCGTTCCAGGATGGAAACAATTCACTCGATTCATGTCCGTCCGTCGCTTCTTGTTGTCCGATTCTTTTTTTTTTTCTTGGTTTGGGGGCTCGCTTCATGATCAGGATCATTTCGTGCTTCGTGGTTCCCTTCGACCCCCTTGGCCCCACTCGTGTCGTACAGCCTCCTCGTGCTCGCCATGTCCGCTTTATCGACGAGAAAAAAGGGCCGAGGCGCTGATAGGCCAACTCGCCAAGACGGCATGTGGATGGCAGGATCACCTGACGCGCACTGATCAATCGACAAAAAAGGCGCTCTGGGAAGTTACCTGCCTTGCGGACGAGGCGTCGCCGACCAACCGTCGACAGACCAGCGCTCAAATGCTACGCATCCCAAAGGCGAGTGCCAGTCTAGAGTGTATGCCACTGTATGCGCGTGTATACGAGGATTTGTGACTCCGTTCCCATTCACTCGAATCAATCTATTCATGCTGATGGATCACGTTCGCTGTGCGGCCCTGGGGCTTCTTTTTTTCATGATCACGACAGCCAAGGTCAAGGCGAACGAAACAAGGGAAATGGGCGAGCGACCAGTTGACCCATGGAGCATCGCCGCGTCGACACGCGTCGTGGGGTCGTACTTTTGATTTGATACACGCTTTTTCTCGTTGGCTTCTCCGGAGAAAGACGGGGGGGTTGGTGCTGTGCTGCCATGCGTTCGTCTTACGGCGATCTCTTCGTTCTTTGGAAAAAGGTGGAGTTCGGCGCACGAGTCGTGGGGCGACCACGTTGGGGGGCCAGACTGCCGTCTCTCTATATTTTTCGGTTTTCGGATTCGGTTTTTCGTGTTTTTCATATCCGTCGCACCCTGGCCTCGTTTCGTTGCAACGTAGATTACACCGGCGCGATCGAGCTCCGCGGAGACGGGATGAACGCGCACGAGGTGGGTGGGATGGGGCGTACAGTAAATATATACTGTATCGGGACGAGGGGACGACGAGACCGAGGGGCGATCGTCTCTTGGTCATTCGGGGTCAGGGTGTAGGCCTGACTCGGGCCTGGACGCGGCATCGCGATGTTTGACCCCTCGGTCGCTTGCGCTGACGGTCCCCCCTGTCTTTCTTGAAGGGGGGACACGCCGGACCGTCATTTCTTTCGGACTGCGAGTCCACGGGGGCACCGGAGGTTAGGTCGGCGGGCCAGGAGTGGCAGGGGGACGAATAGAGCGGTTCGACTGTGGTTCGGTGCGGATGTGATGGCGACGTGTGGGGGTGTCGAGGGGGAATTCGAAGTCGCGGCGTCCGCGGAGCGTACTCTGCTCTTCGTGAACCGAAGGGCCGTGGAGCGCTTGTTAGGAAAAAGTCTTTGGTACTTGGTTTTTTTTTCGGTGGGGAGTTGGGCGTTGGGATGGCGCTAGCGCCGTAGCTGGTGCTGGCGAACGACTTGTTGATTATCCGCCCGTACCGTGCTCGTGCGCGGACGCCGCGAACCACGACACTTGCCTAATGGAGTGGAGGCGTGCGCGGGAACGAATTAGTCATCAACTGTACAGCCGCGCCGGTTTTTTTTTTCTGTCATCGTGCGAGACGCATCATGCGAACGACTTGACACGATCTGCTAGGCTAGCCCGCAAATGGTCAACGAAGACGAAGCGCGCCCGTCCGAACTGTTGCGACACCCACCAACTAGTCAGGGCCCTCGATCTCGCAATCCTCACGGCGAGGGTCCGTTACGTTGGTGGAACATCGACTGGACCACGTCGGCTCGCTGTGAGGTGTCGTTTTGATGCTGAGCAGAGGCACGGGTCGACGTGCGTCGTTTTTTTTTGTAAAAGGTCTCTATAGAGTAGAGGTCGGCGGGATTTGGGATCTGCCGGGCTCGTAGTTGTGGGACAGACATTTTATTTTATTTTATTGGTATTTAGAATGTAAAGTCGTAGATGCCAACAAGAAAAAAAGAAAAAGAAAAAGAAAAAAAAGGGTCGACTCGACTGGTTGAACTCGACGGGCATGACCTTGCGCAAGGTCAAGAGAGTCATCGAGCTAGTCGTCAAACCGAGGCCGGCGAGTACACTCTTCTCTCGTTAAACCACCCTCTTTTTTTGTCGAGCGTGGCGAGCGAGACGACGGCTCATGTTCTCGAATTCGCCAGTCATTCGAAATACCGGCGTCGCCACCGGACCCCTTTTACAAGTTCCCTCACGAAAACAGTGCGGTCGTCTTTGTGTTTATCCAGGAGAGACTGACGGTTTGAGCGACAGGTTTTTACGCGGCGCTCGCTGGCACACCTGGGTACACCGCTTGGGGGCTTACCCCTGTTACGAGCGGGCGTGTGCACCAGGTAGGCTTCTCGCGCGCTCGACTGATACCGCATACATGCACCTTTGCGCATCCCTAGACACCATCCACGAATCGGAGCCAGTATTATCTCCAAATCCCATCCCCCCTGTGGGAACTTGATGTACGTCGTTTGTAATCTGTGTGCCTGACTGATCCTGACAAGTCCCTCGGAAGCGGCCGACAAAGCTTGGGACGCCATTTCGAGCGACGTCCTCTCCTCACGGCCGTCTTGCGCGCGTGACAGAAGAGTTATGTTTTACAATCCCGTCCTAGTGCAGAGTCTGGACGAGCGCTGAACCTTGTCCGACAGGTCTCCGAATGGCCAGACTCGAATGATCCGGACGCCTCGTTTGAGTGTGGTGCCGATGGTCACGCACACTCTCCGACTCCGCTGGCGGGTTCCCCTCTCTTTGTCATGAACTCACTCTCCCAACCCTGACCCAAAAACGTCTTGTACAGATCGATTCCCTCGACAATAAATCTGCTTGTCCGGATTCGCCCGTATCTGATGGCACCGTTTACTTTGATGCATTGGAGACGCTCACCCCATCACGGCCCAATCCCAAAACAGATGCTGACACCCAGGTAAACTGTGTTTACCCTGAGCCTTGCCTCGTGCTTTTTCATATCACACGCATCCTATCAACAGGTTGCTGGAGACGGTCCATCGGAACCCATGTCAATATCCTTTTTCGTTGCTACTCATCTCCATTTTCCTTGACCCTGCCACCTGATTGCACCGCTCGTTTACAGCATACCTTGGTTCCCGAGACAGGCACACAAGCGCGAAGACAGGGACGACGACGAAGCGAACGCAAGCTCGAGATGCAATCTGTCGTTTGCATTTCGTGTCGAGGGTCCTTCGCCCGACAAGGACGAAAAGGGTGCAGATGCAGATACGACATCGGCACGATCCGAGTGGAGTCCGGCATATCCCGTGCGATGTCGTTATGCGCCCGATTTTGACGGAGATATGCGCACGTCTCCGTCGCATCGTTTTAGGTCGGCTAAAGGGGGCCAAGTCCTGGACGAAAGGATATCGCTTGTGGCCGAGCGGTGCGGGGCCACCGAAACAGGGTTGGATGGCGTCGACGCGCGACGTGGCGCGTACTGCACCCGTTGCTCGGTTGGGACGGTACCGCGCGGTCGGGGGTCGGTTTGCGCTGGCGACCGCGATGCCAGTTTGGTGAGCGCGCGTGCGCACGTGGAGAAGGAGATGCAGTCTGGGGATGATCCGGCCGGTGTCGCTCGACGTCGGCGTGTCGGATCAGACGCCGAAAATCGCGAGGTCGGTCGGACCGACCGTTTGGGTGCTTGGCGCAAGCTGGGTCTGCTCTGTCAAGGGAGGGTCGCGCTCAAGGTTTTGTCGTGGCGCGGCAGCGTCCGGTCGGGTACTGCTGGTCGCGCAGAAACATGCTCTGATTCAGGCGATCTGACGCGCTCGCGTCGTTGGACGGTTACGCCACTGGTCGACGCCACCGGGACCGTATCAATCGAGACGACCGAGGCGACGAAGAAGATGAAGATGACGACGACCGCTGTTGGTGCGGACACAGGGCTGGAGGTAGGCCCTCAGACTTGCAGGCGACTCTCAGGCTCGACACGAACGCGCCTTCGTCCGACCAGCGCGCGCGCGCGGCTCACCGGACCGATGTCGACGTCGACGCCGAAGCACGCGCAAGCATCTCGCCAGGTGCTCAAACGGCGACCTTGAAGCGTTGTGACCGCGGGCCGCCACCGTGAGGAGTGACCACGGGTCCTTTTTTCTTACGACAATCTGGGCTCGACCCGAAAGAGTGGCATCAAAGCTCCTATATCACAGGGGGGGCGTAGAGGATTCGCTCGCCACAAAGCTGTGTTTTCGTTCTTATCTCAACGTTTTCCGCTCTTACTTTCTTTTTTCGTTTTCGGCTTCATTTCGCGTCGCCCTTCCTGTCCACTCCTCAACCCCACAGGGCCGTTGGCCCTATCGCATGTATAATATTATCGAACGTATCGAGGTTTTTTTAATCACCGACATCGACTTGGCATTCATCATGTTTGCCGGGTTGACATTCACCGACGTCGGAGTGGATTGAAAACCAGCAGGTTTTAGTAGCTAGCGTACGCCGGCGTGCCGTGGCGTCGAGCCGGGTGGCTGGATACGCATATAGATCGAGACTGTCGAACACCACGCTCAAAACAGCTTTTCCAGCGGATCGATCACAGTGCCCATCTAGAAGGGGTAATCCAGTCAGCACCAAACCACCGGAAAACGTCGAAACGTTTCGACGAACCTTTTTCACCACGCGAGGCAACGTCCCGCGCTGGAACCCGACTCGGGTGTTCCACTCACACCCGAGCGGCACCTCCATCCGCCGCTCAAACTGCGCGTGGCTCGTGTACGGATGCGGTAGCTCGCGCACGAGATATTTGGACGCCTTCTTGTCTCGCTTTTCTGACACGATCAAGTGCGGCTTGGCGTGGTCTTGTCGGGCAGAGGGGGCGATCCCCGGGAGGGACTTGATCAGATGGGGTTTCGGGGCTAGTTTTTTTGTGCCGGTGCCACCCCAGGCACCCTATGGGGATGCGAGCCGGTTACAAACGAGCGGCGGTGGGTGGTGGCGGGTGGGGGTGGGGATGAACGGGCAACGTGAGATGAGACACAGGACGTGACGTGTGATGCAGGACGTGTCGTGCATGGCGGGCAGAACGACAAACGTGGCGCGGAGCGAGACGGGGAGCGTGAGTTGGCATACGTGAGATGAGGTGAAGACGTACCCAGCCTGGGAGGGTCGTGTCTACCTCGCGAGGGGCGTCAGCTTCTGTTTCTCGGCGTTTGGCTTCTTCAAAGGCCTGTGCGCCGC
Organism: Neotropicomus parvogracilis; assembly: GCA_038088955.1. NCBI lineage: Eukaryota > Fungi > Basidiomycota > Agaricomycetes > Boletales > Boletaceae > Neotropicomus > Neotropicomus parvogracilis. The sequence goes on along the minus strand of JBBPJX010000866.1, from coordinate 4,308 downwards.
GTGAGTGCTCGGTGGAGCGACGAGGGCGACGCGCGCGTGAGGGGAACGTACCTGCACCACGTTGTCGCCCGCAAAGGCGAGGGCGACGAGGTCGCGTTGTTCGAACGCTCGAACGCCAGCCTTGCCGGCATTCTTCTCCTCTGCTGCGCGTTCCTGTTCTTCGATTTCGCTCGGGATGTCCGAGTCCTCGGCCGCATCGTGCGGAGTGGTAGTCGAACTGGCAGACGCACGAGTAGTACCCACTGAGGCTTTCGCCTTCGTTTTATTCTTGCTCGGCGCGTTCGGGCTAGGGTCAGGTTCTGGAATCGTGAGAACGTTGTTAGGATCGATTTCGAGCACCGCGTCGTCCTTGGCGCGTTCCCTCTCGTCGATGTGTTTCGTAGCTTGTTTTTTGAGCTTGTTGGACGACTTGGTGGATGCGTCCGCGTCTTTGTACACACGCGCTTCGTTTCGCTTCTGGGAGGGTCCGGAAGATGCTGTACGCACGAGCCATGGATTGGGTATATGCGTAGTAGACGCTGACGTCGGCGCCGATTGGCTAGGTGTGGGCGTCGATTCGGGGGCGAGAAACTCTTGTACGAGGTCTGCGGACTGCAAAGTGACACTGGACGTATCCGAAGCCAAGGAACCAAGCGTCTTGAGAGTACCAGGTGTCATTCCGGGTCGAAACGAGAGTCGCCCGCCCGTGCGTTGCACCATGGTCGCGTCTTCTGAAGGGGCGGTTGGGTTGGCGTCCGTCCCATCGTCGCCTTCTTCACCGTCTACCATGAACCCCAGTTCCTTTTGGAGTTCCTCAGCTTGAGCGTCCGTTTCTCGAGCCTGTCTCGCAGCAGCATCGCGCATGAACTTCATGTTGAACACGCTCTTGGTCTTGAGATCTGGGTCAGTCCCATCGTCCTCTGCCCGGAGCGCAGTCAGCTCATCGAAGGCACCACGCTTGACCGCTTCTTCGTCCTGCTCCTCTCCATCACTTTCGCTCGCTTCGCCACCATCGTCGTCGCTGTTCTCCCCACGTATCCGCCGGCGCAGCTTTTCTCCTCGCTCGAGCATCTCACCGATCGCTAGTCGCTGATCCTGATCGAGCCCTTCCCGGCCTTTCATCGCCTTGGCCCACTTGCCCGTATTCTTATGTCGAAGCGTCGCGCGTTCCCTCGCGCGCTGCACCTCCGCCTTTAACCTCTCCTCCTCATCTTCCTCATTTCCATCCCCGTCCGTCCCGTCCAGCCGCTCACGCTGCTTCTTTCGTATCCGCCGGTATGTCTTGCTCTTTATTTTGGCGATCCGCCTCGCCTTTTTATCCGCCCGGAATGCCAGCTCGCGCATCATGCGAAGTTCAGCACGGCGCGCGGCGACTTCTTCTACATTGAGATGGGCCATTTTGAGCGCTTCCGTGTGCACAATGTCTTCGTCGCGTAGCTGGGCCGATTTGAGGAGCTTGTCGACGGCAGATTCGAGTTCATTGGACGGCTAGGGGTAAATCATGTGGGTGTGGGCAAGAGGTACACTTTTTACTGTGTAGGCTTACTGTGAATCTGGCTGCGAGTTCGAGGTTGGAGACGCGACTCGGTTTCTCGGCTTGTAGAGGAAAACTGAGGTGTTCCGCCTAGAGGGGACAGATGAACGTTCCACCTGTAATGCGAGTTGTCACATACCTCTTTGATGCGTTTCATCGTGGTCGACCATTTGTCAACCTCTTCTTTCGTTTGTTCGTATGCGGCTTCTCGATCGAGACGTTCTTGTGCTCGCTGAGGTAGTGGCGCGGCGAGAGTTTTCGTTTTCGAGCTGGACGATGTGAGAGCTCTTGTTGATTTCTTGAGGGCAGCGAGGGAATCAGAGGATGCGAGCGGCGCAAGAAGGTCATCAAGCTTGAGAGCACCCGAACCTGCGAGGATCAGAACACGAGACGTGGAGCATCGGTGGTTGTACATACCTCTAACCCCAAATTCGCCTTCTTCGCCGGCTTCCGTGCAATCAATGACCCTTTGGCGCTTTTTTGAACCGAGATCCGTCACTTCGTCTGGTTTGCGTTTGGAGGGTGCGGCGGGGTCGAGGTTTGAGAGAAAGGTTTCAAGGTTGGCGAGGGCCTCGGGTGAAGGGTCCTCCGAGTCGGATGCAGATATGCGTAATTCGTCGTCCTCGTCGACCCCACTGTCTCCTTCCTCGTCGTCTTCTTGGTCTTCGTCCGCGTCCATGTCCTCGTGCTCGGGCCCATCTCTGCTTGTACCCATGTCTGCGTCTTGTCCTGCTCCCCACTCTTCGACCTCCACTTCTGCATCCATTATCTGTATGTCTTGCAATTTCCGGTCAACCCCAGGAGGTGACGCATCGTCGCTTTTCACATCTGCTCGCCCGTCGAAGACATCAAGGACATCAAAGAACTCGCCTGAGCCATCTTCGTCCATCTCCTCATCCTCGTCCCCATCTGCGTGTTCGTTTTCCGAGACTGATCGAGAATCCTCCAAGGGAGCATCAGACTCTTCATTGAGATCCACCTCCTTCTCCGCGTGTCGTTTCTTCGTGGCTCTATCCGTGCGCACGGCACCCTGGGTGAGACCGATCGTCAACGATGGACAGGAAAAACAAGACGCGCATACGCGCCTTGCGCACGAACTCTGAACCCGCAAAGTCGTCTCTATCGTCCTCCTCGAAGGCATCCTCGCTCTCGATGTCTTCGTCGTCTTCGCTGTCCACGCGTTCGTGGTCGTCGTCCCCACCATTGTCGTCCCGCATCAACTTCACACGTAGCTTCTCCATCGCTTCTCCACCCAGCCCGGTAAGGTCTATCTCGTCGTCCGAGCCATATCGTTGACCTTCGATCTCGTGGCGGTCCAGCGAAAGCGCGACTTTTGCACGACGGACTTTGGTCGGGACGTATTCGTACACATCGATGGCACGCGGTTTTCCTTTGGGTTGCGCGTGGGCTTTCCGGCGTGCTCGATCTGGGTGTTTCTTGACCTTGCGCGGTCCTTTTGATGAATTGATGTCTCTGGCCATGATGGAGGTAGGTTAAAAGACGTGGCTGAGCGCCGTTCGTTCCAGATTTAGCAGGTAGTATTAGATCGTATACTAGTAGACTATATAATCGCCCTACAAACGAAAAGCACTCCGATCACCGTCCCTTGCAACACGGACATTCTCTGAATCCAGTTCAAGAGGATCAGAAGCTCGTAACGCTTCCTCTTCGTCTCTCGACGTCCAGTGATGCGAGGACGGGTTTACGTTCCTAAGACCCCTCGACCGGGTATTCCAAGCTGCGGCGACGAAATCTCCCAAAGAGCAGAGAAATTCTGCAGAGACCTCCCAGATCTCGCGCACGTGCGCGATGGTGAACTTGGGTAGCTGGTTGTAACCTCTCTGACGGAGTACGTAGCGATTGTAAACGGTGCTGACGACGATGAACGCCATCAGGAAAATCATGAACCTGATAACACGTCACGAATTTCGGCGCGGAAGATGAAGATCGAAACGTACGAGATGGTCAGAAAGACGACCAGTCCTCCCAAGAAGCCACGTTCTCCGACCGGACATGCATACTATAGGGCATGTTGAACAGGGATGTCATGGATGCGGGAGCGCCTTACGTGGGTCCGCCATTCGAATTCGTAGCGGCACGCTCTATCCTCTTCGGAGGGCCATTGACTGAGAAGTGCAGGTTTCCCTGTCACGATGACGCGTCAGTGCCAGACGAAGATTTCCAAGATGAATATCAAACCTGCAGAATAGACGGACGTGTCACAAACGAAGAGGATGGTAGAGCTGCCCCGTTCGTTGTCCAATCCAGGACATGATGAACCTTGTGACTGGCTGAGTAACAAGTGGCCGTCTTTGACCTCCAACGTCGTATTCACGAGCCTGGTCGGACACTTGTTCGCGTCTGGTGCAGTATACAGCAATCTGGAACCGGGCTCACCCGAAAACGAAGTCTCCATGGTCCCTCCTTACGAGTCCGGCGATATCAACTTGACTATCGTCGATCCCGGTGTTCCAAGGTTTTGTACGGATTCCTCCACATAAGTTGAGGTACACAGAGTGTCCGCCTTCGGTCTGAAATTCATAGTCTTTTCTGAGACACGCTGAGCCGGCGCAAAAGTACGGTTGCGATTTTCAGCCCACCTGGCTCTGAGAGGGTTCAGGTCGTAGTAGTTGTTGGCGCTGTCGTGCGTCGTGCAGGGCTTTTCGTCTGCGAGAACCGCGCCAGCAAGCAAGCTGAGCACGAGCCCCAGCGTCGAGCGCATCACGGTATGAGGGCAAACGAGTCGACCCCTCGACGGGTGGTCTCCCCGCTCCCCGCGTCACCGCCACGGCCGG
>JBBPJX010000865.1:0-10562 GCA_038088955.1 Neotropicomus parvogracilis | reverse complement strand
CCTAGATAGTATATAAACCCCCGAGCTGGGCAGGAATGGCTCCCCATTCTTGTCCTCTTGGATTATTCCCATCCTCACTACGAGGCTGCCCACTATCCACTAGTCGCAAGACTCTTCTAGTCCCCTCCTTGCCTTCAAGTTCCCAAGACTTGCAGGCGATTAGGCAAAGCGCCCACCTCTTAAGTGAGTTGGTCGTTTCATTAGGACAAGAATATCTTTCTCTACCCGGTTGGTGCTAACCCACTAACCACCTAGAATCTTAAAGCACCCAAGAAAGTCCTTCGAGAAAATCAGTGAGCAACCAAGGACACCGAAGGAGCACACTAACCCCTAGCAAGTGTCGCTCAACATCTTCGACCCTTACCAAGAGTACCAGCCACCGAGCTCCTTGACGGATACTAGATCCATCAAGAGTGAGCCGAAGGAAGACGAGTTTGTAAGAGGCTGGGAGGGATACGTTTTCCCCCCATATCAACCAAGAGAAGAAGTTGCCCATTTATAGGCCGGCGACGCCACAGAGGTCTCCAACCCCGCTAGGAGAACCAATAGACTGGGACTACGTATACCAAAGGAACGGTAAAATCCCAGAACAAAACTGAACCGCATTATCACCCTCTCATCTATCGCTCTCACCACCTCAGGACCCTTAAACCGAAATTCCGCCAGCAACGACACCACGAACAACTAGTTGGTGGTACCTACACCCCTACGGATTAAAGATAGCCGCAGGATATTTCACACTCTCTATAACCCAACGACACCTGTTCAGTCACCCCTGGTTTGAACAACGCTTCCTCCACAGTCCAGAATTCCTATATAGAACCGCGGCATTAAATCCATCAAGACTTACCCAATCTTTTCTCAGGCACCGCACCCAAATCAGAAACTCTTCCTGCCACGTAATCGACGACATCCTTTGTAAACGAAACGATGGAGAATCCCGCACAGATCTCCGTTGAGCAGTGGAACGCGCTGGTAGAATCGGTCAACCAGACAAATGCACGAGCACAAGGACTAGAACAACAAAGAGATGTCCTCGCTGAAGCACTGCATCGAGCAAACGAGACGCTCCGGGAAGTGCAAGAAAGAACACAAGAATCGGACCAGAGAACCCGAGAAGCACTCGGCCTTATGCAATGGGCCGGACAAGGCACGGACACGGGACGAACCCCCGCGTCAAGAATAGAACTATTCGCGGATCCCGGAACATATGACGGATCCAAATCAGAATTCGAAGGATGGTGGACGAAGATCAGAGCGTGGATGGACTGTAACCCGAAGCACTTCATGATGAAAGATGAAGACGGAAATGAAGTCCCGCATGGAAAGAACCGTGCTTATGCCGTTCTATCCCGCTTAAAGGGAACGGCGGGAGCTCTGTTCGCAGAAGAAGAGCTGAACAAGCTCAATGCTGGAGAAGAAGGAATGGCCTCATGGCCAATCTTGGAAACAGAAATAGAGGGGCTCTTTCGACCACAGCTGCAGCAAGACTGGGCCACAAAAAAGTTAACCAGTCTAAGGCAAGGACAGAAGTCAATTGAAACGTTCGTGGCCGAATGGAGACTGCGATTCCATCAGTCGGGAATGGACCAGGGGCACGGAGTCACGCTCTTGGAACAGAACGCAAGCCCGGAAATCATAGAGGAACTCTTCCGGCAAAAGAAGCGGTCTAAACGAGTGGCTACAACGCTAAACAACATCCTGGAAATAGGAAGGACGCAGCTAGCATTCAAACTGCTCCATAAGGATGACAAGGAAGAAAAGGCTCGGACACAGGAGACCGAGCGAATCGACGCCACCCAAACGAGGAAACCAGGAACGCGGTACATGGGACCACCCAAGTGTTTCAACTGTAGGGAGCCGGGCCACATGATTAAAGAATGCCCTAAACCCAAGATCCAATGCCCGGAATGTAATTGGCTCCGCGGGCAACACAAGAAACAATGCTCCCGAACAAAGAAAGTCCGAACAGCGGACGCCACAGAACAGGGTTTTCCCGAAGAGGCCTGAGTAACCTGGGAACTCTGGTCTCCAAGGAGAAAACCAAAGACAGCGAGACAACGAGCCAAGCAGGGTCCCGCAAAGGGCTCGGCCGGGGCATTGTACCAGTGCTTAATTCTGCACAAAAAGATGAGTCTCCAATCCCAGAGGAGCACAGAGTGAGAACGGGGCTACTAACCAGAGAGATACTAATGAATGTAAAAATAGCCCCACAGAGACAACGAAATGCCTTACGAGAAACGAAGGCACTATTGGACAGTGGCGCCACGGCAATATTCATTGACCGCAAATGGGCAGAAACGCTAAAACTGCCGATGAAGAAACGGGAAAGACCCCTTAAAGTATTCAACGTGGATGGAACTCTAAACAGCGCAGGGTCCATTACACACACAGTCGACCTCGTGATGGAATACCGAGGACATCGGGAAACGATCACCGCGGACGTGACCAACTTGGGAAAGAATCAAATGATTCTAGGACACTCGTGGCTAAAAATGCACAACCCCGATATAGAATGGGACACAGGAAGAGTCAAGATGACTCGATGTCCATGGATGTGTCGAGTTTTGGGTGACAAGACACCGTTCCAAAGAAAGATCGCAATGGAAGAGCACGATGCTCTGTTGCACATACATGCAATAAAGCATGAAAATGAAGAAGACGAGGAATGGGAACTTCCCGTCAAACGAATGAAACCAGAAGCCAAGATACCAGAAAGAGGATCCGAAGCCGCCGCAGGACTGGATCTATTTGCAGCGGAAGACGCCACGATACCACCAGACGGACAAAAGGTGATCAACACAGCAATAGCAATGGCTATACCAAAAGGATACTACGGAAGAGTAGCCCCTTGAAGTGGGTTAGCCGTAAAGAAGGCCATACATGTCGGCGCAGGAGTCATAGACGCTGACTACAGAGGAGAAGTCATGGTCCTCCTAGTCAATGGAGGAAAAGAAGAATTCCAAGTTAAGAGCGGCGACAAGATAGCCCAACTAATCCTAGAACGGATAGCAACGCTGAGAACAAAAGAAACCGCAGAACTACCTCCAACGGCACGAGGGGAAGGATGTTTCGGATCCACAGATAAGAAACAACGGATCGAAACCATAGAAGACGACGAAAACAACACGCCAAGCCTTCTCCCTGAAGAAGAGGAGGAGGGAGAAGGACTCCGAACAACAGAGGAAAGGAAACCAACGACCGAAGAATTGGTCCCGAAAGAATTCCACAAGTACATCAACGTGTTCTCAAAGAAAGCCTCGGAACAAATGCCCCATCGAAAACCATGGGACCACGCAATAGACCTACAGGACACGTTCGAACCAAAAAAGGGAAGGCTCATTCCCCTATCCCCCGAAGAACAAAAAGAAGTATCGGACTTTGTGGATGACCAATTGGCAAAAGGATACATCCGTCCATCGAAATCCCCCCAGACATCACCCGTATTCTTCGTACCAAAGAAAGACGGACGCAAACGGATGGTACAGGATTACCGATACATCAATCAGCATACGGTGAAGAACAATTACCCACTACCCCTGATTTCACAACTAGTGGACAAGCTCAAAGGAGCTAAACTCTTCACAAAAATGGATCTCAGATGGGGATACAACAACGTACGGATCAAAGAAGGAGACGAATGGAAAGCTGCCTTCGTCTGCCACCGAGGAGCCTTCAAACCCGTCGTCATGTACTTCGGGCTATGCAACTCCCCCGCAACATTCCAAACCATGATGAATGAGATCTTCGCGGACATGGAAGGGGTCGTGGTGGTCTACATCGACGACCTCATGATCTACACGAAAACCGAGGACAGAGGAGAGCACAACAAGATAGTGCTCGAAGTCCTCCGCCGCTTGGAGGAAAACGACCTCTACGTAAAACCAGAAAAGTGCTGCTTTCACGCCAAAGAAGTAGAATTCCTAGGGATGACGGTGTCTCCCGAAGGAATAAAAATGGATAACGACAAGGTTAAAGCCATTCTGGAATGGAAAGAACCAAAGACGGTCAAACAAGTCAGAAGCTTCCTCGGACTGGCCAACTTCTACCGACGCTTCATCGAGGACTTCTCAAAACAGTCGAGACCGCTTAATGACCTTACCAAGAAGAATGCCGCGTTCAAATGGGGACCGGAACAACAACGAGCTTTCGATAGTCTAAAGAAGGCGTTCACTACTGCCCCAATACTAGCTTATCCGGACACGGACAAAGAATTCCGCCTGGAGACGGACGCCTCGGACTTTGCCACGGGGGCAGTACTGTCGGTACTTCTCGAAGACGGCAAATGGCACCCAGTAGCGTACTCCTCGCACGCCATGGCACCCGCAGAACGAAATTACCCGATTGCGGACAAAGAAATGCTATCGGTGATCCGAAGCCTAGAACAATGGCGCCATTACCTGGAAGGAGCCAAAGTGGAATTCGAGATATGGAACGACCACGCCAACCTTCAATGGTTTATGCAAAGGCAAGACCTTAACCGAAGGCAGGCGTGATGGGCACAGTACCTGACAAGATTTAATTACAAATGGGTACACAAGGCGGGAGCCCAGATGGGAAAAGCGGATGCACTGTCCCGAAGGTCGGACCACGCAGAAGGAACGGAACACGATAACGAGGGAGTCGTTGTAATCCCGCAAGAAAGGATCCGCGCAACAACAATACACGTAGATGTGGAAGCAGACGCCATAAGGAACTGGCTAAAGAAACACGGACCGGTCCAGATAGATAAAGAAAATTGCATCATAGTACCGGAAGATCAGAAACTTCGAATGGAACTCCTGAGGCAGCACCATGACTCCAGAATCGCGGGGCACCCGGGAGCGGAGAAAACGATAGAACTCTTACACCGAAGCTACACGTGGCGCGGCATGACCGAATACGTAAAAGACTACGTGACAAGGTGTGAGAGATGTGCAAGATTCAAGGGAACGAATCAGTCTACACCAGGCTTACTCAAACCCTTGGAAATACCCGAGGGACCCTGGAAAGATATCTCAGTCGACTTCACCACCGATCTTCCCCTGTCAAACAGCTCCGACGCAATCCTCGTGGTAGTAGACCGCTTCTCGAAAGAAGCCGAATTCATACCATGCAACAAAACATGTACAGCCCTTGATACGGCTAAGCTGTACATGCACCATGTTTGGAAACAACACGGCCTCCCGGAAACCATAGTGTCCGACAGAGGACCCCAGTTCGCATCACAGGTCATGAAAGACCTTTGCCAACGACTGGGAATAAAGCCGAAACTCTCCACTGCCTATCACCCGCAAACGGATGGACAAACGGAGCGAATGAACAGGGACCTACAGCAGTATCTCCGAATATTCACAGCGGAGAAGCAAAACGAATGGGCGGACTGGCTTCCCCTAGCCCAGTTTTCCTACAACTCTAAACAGCAGGCGTCGACACGACAATCGCCATTCACGGTAACCCACACGTACTCACCCCGAATGGGCTTCGAACAAAGACCTACGAAGGCACCCGCGGCCAAGGACATGGCCAAACGAATGGAGCTCGTGATAGAACAAACAAAGAGGAGCCTAGAACAAGCTCAAAAGAAAATGAAGGTCCAAGTGGACAAACACTGACGAGAAGCACCACAATACCAACCCGGAGACAAGGTGTGGCTATCCACGGAAAATCTCCACCTAACCCGCGCTTCTAGAAAGCTCACTGAGCGGTGGATAGGACCATACGCTATAGAGGACTTAATCGGGGAGAACGCACTTCGGCTAAAGCTACCGAAATCGATGAGGATCCACCCGGTGGTAAACATCTCGCGAGTGAAACCCTACAAAGAGAAACTCCCGGATCAACCGGCCTTTAAACCAGGCCCGGTTACAGTTACCGAAGACCGGGAAGAAGAGTATGAAGTAGAGAAGGTCATCGACTCACGAATGACCAAAGGACGACTGGAATATCTGGTTCACTGGAAAGGATACCCAGAAGAGGAACGCACCTGGGAACCAAAGAAGAACCTGATTAATGCTAAAGAAGCAGTGCAAGAGTTCCACAGAACGAGACCCGGAGCGCCGCGACAACTTAACTGCTCGTCCGCGGACTTCGCCGCACTATTTGCGACCACATGGGAACCCGCCATACCTGAAATCCCCACCAACAAACTTCCATTTAATCGGTTGGAAATACCTTGACGAAAGTCGTCTGGAATCCGACCATAAGGAGGGGGTAGTGTTACGGGCGGTATTTCCCCAGGCCTACACAAAGGCTACACTCACTACGAAGTGCAAGCACAGGGACTTAGCCGCAGAGCAACAGCACAAGCATAGCCACAAGACTCGAACCCAGACCCTTACTGACTAAGCAAGGCAGTACAGAGTCTAGACTCCAGGCATGCACACAACGCATGACCGTCCAGAAGGCACAGCCAAGATAAGAGCGCAATACGCCATTGGCCGCCACACAAGGCTATGCTTATCAGAAGCCGCAGCAAGGCTATGCTGATACACGAGTCATAACACAGGAATGCGCAGCATGCACAGCATCGGCCATTGATGCCAACCGACGAGTGAGTTACGCCATTGGTCGCCACCCGCATAAAGGTTCTCCCAGAATTCTTGACACAGCCGAAGGACATTAAATAGTATATCGGTCAGATCCAGTGTACACAAACAGTACCAAACATGTACAAACCCTAGATAGTATATAAACCCCCGAGCTGGGCAGGAATGGCTCCCCATTCTTGTCCTCTTGGATTATTCCCATCCTCACTACGAGGCTGCCCACTATCCACTAGTCGCAAGACTCCCTTGTCCCCTTGTTACCTTCAAGTTCCCAAGACTTGCAGGCGATTAGGCAAAGCGCCCACCTCTTAAGTGAGTTGGTCGTTTCACTAATGGCCTTCATTCCAAAACCCATTCCTTGCCCCCACTACATATATCGTTGTCATCATCCTTGTTGTCTTCATTCCCCCACTCACCTGTCTTATCATTCTTGATCTCTTCTTTTGCCTGTCGCCTCAACCTACTCCACAAGACATCGTCATTGTTGCCTAGGACATCAGTCTCTTCATGAGTATTGTCCTCAGGTCTTTGTCCATGTATGGTCAATCACTTCTTTCGTTCGTTTTCCAATCCCTGTTTCTGCTACCACGTATTTGTCCCTGGGGCTAAAGGCCACCAAATGTGGATAGACAAATACATCTCCAAACATTTGTGCTTCTGCTAATTCACCTACTGTCCCTTCCATTACTCCTTCTAGCATGCCTGGCCCTTCTCTGCCTCTTGATATTTCTCTCCTTCCTGTTCCTGCCAGGTGCCTTTTAATCATGGTCCTTTTAACCACCCCCATGCTCATCCATGATCTGGAGGAGGTGCCCAAGTATTTTGATCTCCCTACACTAGCACTGGGCATATACCTTTTTCATCATGTCATGCTCATTCTCATGCTTCATCGCCACTTTTTCCCATCCATTATGGATGACCTCTACTCCCATACTATACACTTCGCCATGGAACCACTTCTCAGGTCCATCTGTGACTTCATTGTAGTGGCTGGCATCGGACCCTTCATTTACACTTTGGAATCCCCTTTACTTCTCGAAATCTTTGCCTCCATCTATGAGTCACTGACCCTCAAAGAATGTGCAGCCCTTAGCACCTCCCCATCTCCTTCTTCATCCCCAGACCAGATCATTCCTCCTCCCTCACTAGCAGAACGAATCTCAGATGTCGTCAATGACTCCGAGGCCAGTTACCCAGTTATCCTTTACCACCATCAATTTGATGGGACTCATATCATATCTTCTCCAGCACGAGTACTCCCCATTGAGACCCCATCCCCATCTCCAGCTTACCTTGCCGCCAACACTTGCCATCAATGTGGCAATAGTGGTCACCTTCAGGTTAACTGTGCTCAATACAGATGTCCCCACTGTGGTGTATGGGCACCAGGACACTCTCAATATGTATTTGTGTCTTTGCACCCAGTGTCATGTTTGTCAGCGCTATGGCCATGGAGAATTGTTTGCCCCACAACCCACTGCCCCCATTGCGACTCCACAGACCACCAGGGAGGTGACTGTCCTTCACACAGTTCTGGATCTGGCAACACCATTACTGAGGAATGACAACAAAAACTTCTCTATATTGGACGACATCATGGAGGGATGGACTGAACTCTCATTGGTGACTTGAGTGTACCGAGGGGGTAATGTTACAATCTTTTCTCTTTCCTCTCAACTTCTTCTCATCACACAGGCCATTGCCCACTTACCTATATTCCATATAGACTATGAGTACATACTTGCTACTCTTCCTACCAATAGACAGCATCTCTTATTGATGCATTGTATGATTCTTTTTCTTTTTCTTTCTTCCTTTCTTCCTCATCGCTTCGGTGTCGTCTTCCACAGCCTGGTCACTGTGTACCTATGATACCTGACAGGCTGGTACATCATTTGTTTCATCACCATTGCTTTTCCTGTTCTCAATGGTGATCATTTCCCTTTGACTGCGCTTTGATCTGACTTGTCTCATTACCATTGGAGAATACTGCCCTTCACAGTCCCTCCTCCAGTATTTATACTCAACTTGTCCTCTCTCATACTTTAGACTTGTTCTTTTGTAACCTACGTTGCATCCCCTGCAATCCACGGTACTTGGTACTCACCTCACCCGTAGGAATCGTGCCCTGCTCCTTATTGTCTGAACCTCTTGGTAATTATCCTCGTCTCAGTGTTAAGCTGATCCTCATCTTGACTGTTGTAGTCATCCTTATCCTAGTCCCTCATCCTTGTCCTCCTCAGTCTCGTCTCACTGTTGAGAGACACTTGCATTGCTCTATTACCTTGTCTGTGCTCTTCCTCGAGCCCACCCTCGTCATAGTCGTTGTCCTACTATTGAGTGGATGCTCTCCTCATAACCTCATCCTCAAGACACTCACCGCAGCGTAACAGTCTCCATTGAAGGCGAACAGTTGGCCGATCTTTTTCTCAGCTTTGACTGGGGTCAACATAGGAGTGACTGGGGGCGGTGGACTAGGTGGTGGTGGACTAGGAGGAGTGGGTGGTAGGGCTAGTGGTTCAGGGAATAGGGGGCTAAATGATGGAGTTACTTCTTCGTCTTCTTTGGAGGACGAGTCTTTGGAGGCGGGGGTGCACCAGATGCAAGGGTTACGATGAGCAATGGTGGGCGAAATGTCAGTGCATTGCCCAAGGGGAGAGACTTGTTCTAATGTTATGCTGCAACAAGTGACTTGAGGACGAGGTTATGAGGAGAGCATCCACTCAATAGTAGGACAAGGACTATGATGAGGGTGGGCTTGTGGAAGAGCACAGACAAGATAATAGAGCAAGACAAGCATCTCTTGCAGTGAGACGAGACTGAGGAGGACAAGGACGAGGGACGAGGACTGTTATGATTCTTGCGTTACTACCATGCTTGTTCTTGTTGATGATTTATTTTCCTACACAGACACCATCGCATTCTTCTTCCCACTACAACAGGTCTGTATCATGTCTCCTCTTATTCGATAGTGATGGGTACGCACTCTTCCATATTCTGACTTCCCCTTTCATGAGTGCGACCCCATGACAGACGATTATTTCTGTTTCATCACCTTAGATGTTGCCACCATTCCACAGCCCTTGATTGATATCTCACTTGCTATGCTAAGGCAATTCCTTCCCTCTGTTTCCCCTGATTTCTATATGCTTCTCTTCCTTATAAGTCTTGGTCCATGCGCTCCTTTGTCCTTGTATTTAATCCTATCATGCACGACTTGTATCCTAAGTTACGTCTTGAATTCTATCACGAGTTCTTGAGGTCTTTTCCCTTAGTATTCCCTCATGCTCCCAAGTCCGTCCCTTTCCTGGACGACTTGTTCAACTCTACCCTCAGTGGAACAAAGTAGGTGCCTCCTTGTGAGTGCCCCCCCTGAGCATGCTCCCTCATCACACCCCTCAAGAACTCTACAATGTAACAAAGACATAACTTCTCCCCTCTGAAAATGCATTGACATTAATTCACCATTTACCGACTACTATCCCTCAGACCTAGAACCCTCGCTCCACCTCCTGATAGCAGTGAGGAAGACGAGTCCAGCAGTGACTCCAACCCAGTAACCCCAGTAACTCCCACAGCCATGTCGACCACAGTATCCAAGGCTGAGATTAAGATCTCCCCACCCTTTGACTATGACGGCGACACAGACCTTGCCAAAGACTGGCTCTCTCTGGTCACCGTGTACACCATGCTTTGACGAAAGTCGGGGGTCCGAGGCACTCGAGGTGGTGGCGAAAAAGCAACGTTACATCTAGCTACGATGCGCGTACTGTATTCGGTACGATTAGGTAAAATATGATGTTAACCGCGGCGAGTGTGATCTCCAACACACCCTGTCAGACGAGACGTGGTCCGTAGGTACAGTAGGTGATTAGTAGGGATATAATGGTTATAGCTAATATGCTGAGAGGGAGGATGTGTCTGAGTCGGAATGGCGACGTGCGAGATTGGCCCTTTTGGATTTCGGAGGTTCCTTGTCTGTCTCCTCGGCAGGGCTGGGGGATGGGCAATCACTGGCGATGTGGCCATAGCCGC
>JBBPJX010000864.1:0-10569 GCA_038088955.1 Neotropicomus parvogracilis | reverse complement strand
TACGCTGGGGGGATGAGACAGGAGGCCGCTGTGATGGACCAGGCACTTGACGTCTTACAAGCGTCGGTGAATTCAATGTAATCACAGAGCTGTTTGATGAAGACCGAGAACCAGGCTTCTCCGAAGGTACGCTGAGCTGAGTGGTGGCAGTGGGCACTATATGCGTCGGAACGCGTGGAAGAATGGGCCAATCTGAAGTGTACATCCCGCGTGCGTTAGAATGCAATTAATAGATCTGGATGGAACTAGATAAAGATTACCTTTGCTATGCCGTGTTGGAGTTGCAAGGGAAGTCTCGCTTCCACTTGAGAAGGCTCCACTGCTACTTCGCCGCATCAACCAACGTGTCCGTTCCACAGGGCCACAGGGTCCACACGACACAGGTGGACGACCGAGCCCAAGTCCACCATACTTGCTTGCTTCTTTCCTCGTACTTGGGCTGTTCTCCTCGTCATCGTCCTCGTCAGACCCTTGCAGGTCCAGCCGCTTCTTTGCCCCTAGCGGAGGAAATGCCGCGGGTAAACTCTTGCGGGGCCCGTTTTTCATTTTACCCCCTGGCGCTGCTGCGAGGTCTAGCCCTCCAAAGTCAAATCCAACCCTGGTGGCCACAGCACTCTGCCAGGGTCTGTTTGCTCCGAGGTGTGCATTCTTCAGCTTCTTGACCGGAGTGCCTGGTGGCTTCTTTAATTCTTCGGCCGAAGGTTTGCCGCCAGCTGCAAGTGTCCGAAGAATGAATGCATCAACGTCGACTCCGTCATTTGCCGCTCCAAAGTCGTCATCTGAACCACTAATGATAAATGCAGGCGGCCAGCCAGAACGAGGGCTGGGCATGATGCCTGGCGTAATCAGATCGTCCCCAATGTCTGAATTCAAAGAAGACGCTGATGTCGACGTATGAGGCATGGCGGAGAGTGAAGTGCCTGCACTACCCTCGTCATCACTGAAAGCAACGCCTGAGTCGCGAGGCTTATATTTCAATGGAAGCATATCCTTCCCCTTCTTCCCTGTTGATCTGGGGGATGGAGTGCCTTCGGTCACATTGAATACGAACGACGTCTCTGACGGACCACACGGCTCAAAGAACATGTCGTCTTCATCGTCGTGGCTGCCATGAGGTAACGAAACGGGGGATGAATCTGGCGATGACACGTTGAGACTGCAACGCCACGGGAACATAGCAATTGCCTCGCCACCAGATCCCGCGTAACTATGTCTGTTGGATACCAATGTATGCGCATTAACACTAGGTTTCGCAGATGATGCGGCGGCATTGGATGTTGTGCGCGAACGGGTCTTGGACTTGGACTGAGGTATTGATGGTCCAAAGAAGAGAGAAGCGGAGCTGGTGCTCGCGAGACGCGTCGCGGATGTACGAGCTGCAGCGTTGGATGCATTCGATTGCAAGACTGGGTGTGGTCCACTGCTACCTGCAAGCCTTCTGCGGACCATTGGGGAGTCGCTCGCTGAGGAGGGTGGGACATCATGAACAACGGACGTCCGAATCCCACTGGCCGACGGAAAGGTGACTGGTGGAGACTTTGGTGGAGGTGTAGGCTTAGGGCTTGATGCATCATGCTACAGACGGGTGAAAATATTTTAGCACAACAGATGGGTGATAACGGAGCAGTACATACGTGAGATGAAGCAGTGGGTGATGGTGTTTGATTTACGCTCCCAAGGAGCTCCAGAGACACAGGTCTCGAGCGAGCCCGTCTCTTCAGAATATGTCCTCCAGGTGATATCGCTTCAGTCACCTCGTCGTGGGTGCTGCCCTTCTGTGGGACGGCTTTGATGGACAGTGGCTTTCGAGGGCTGCGCAACTGGTTCTTCGACCGCCGAGAGAAAAGGGGGAGCTTGTTCGTCAAGGGCTTCTTCATTGCCACGTCATTCCGTTCCTCCACTTCACACGGCGAGTCGTCGTCCTCTATGACACCCCAGTCCTCATCCGAGTTTTCCATATCACGAATACGCAACCTCTTCATCGTCTCTGCTTGTCCCTTTAGGTAGGCCTCCGTTTCGGCCTTTGTTTGCGGTGTACGCATACCGAATCGAAGTGCAGGCAGAGGGGCGAGGCGATGAAACGCGACTCCCGAAGCAGGATCTGCCTTTGCGGCAGAGATAGACAGAGGAGTAGAAGCAGAGTGCCGCAGTGGGGTGGAGAAGCCCCCTGACTGCACTGATGATTTGCGTTTCGTGCCTACACCGGTGCAAGGGGCTGCAGAGGTTGAAGCGACTTCCGATTGGGCGTTGAGTTGCTTAGACTTGAGCACAGATCGAGTCTTGGAGCGAAGTTCCTCTTTCACGGGTGTCCTGAGAGGCTGTGAAGTTGGAGGGAAAAATGGGGAAGTGGCTGCGGAAGAAGGGGATAGAAAGATGCTGCCCTCGTCATCGTCGATTGGTACAGGTTGTTTATGTGCGCGGTTGGAGTATAGGCGGTGCACTGGGGGAGGAGACTTGAAGGGAGACTGGAGGAAGATGTCGTCCTGCTCTGGGTCGTGAACAGGCGGTGGGAACGTCCGCTGTCTGAGCGGGGACGGGGTCAACATGGGTGAGTCATAGGAGGGAGCAGAAGAAGTATCAGCAGAGAAGCGAGGGGGGGTTGAATAGTGGGCTGCGCGGCAGCTGGGGGATATCGGGGACATGTTGCGACGGCGATTTGTTCCGGATACAGATATGTACTGTGGTGGTGGGGTAGACAAGATAGCTGCAGACATCGACGTCGTGGACGATGCGCTGTTGTGAATAACTTAACGTGCTTGTCGTCGTGGTCGTCGTTGAAGGGGGGGAAGGAGAACAAGGGATGCGACGCCGTCAAAAGCTTGTACCGTCGCGTGTTTAAGGCGAAACGGCATCAACGCGTGGGACCAACTCAACAAAATCACGTGACCGCGCAAATTGACTCCGTTTCACGTCCCCGTCAACGTTACACGAGGCTACCGACCGCGTCTGTCTGCCACAACGGACAGCGGTGGTGCCATACCGACCCTGGGCCAGATATTCAAGGTACTGTCGAACCTGCAAGCATCTTGGAGAAGGGCTAGGCAACGAATTTTCCTCCTTTTTTCGTTACGTTGCGCGGCATGCGCGGTAATTACAGGCCATACTCCCGCCGTTGCCACCTACCAACCCCCTGCTTGCCAACGTTTGGTTGCTCCCTCACCGACGCAACCGCCACTGTCGCCCAAATGCCACCATTGTTTCGCTCCACCTGCCTTTTGTTGCACCAACTCGCCGCTCCATTGTCCCATCCCCATTGTCGTACCCCGCAGATTGGGAGGCTGTACGTACACCCCCGTGAAAATTTAATTGCTCGCCCTTCACCAGTTGCCTCGACCGATAAAAAAAGGTCGGTCATGCCATAACTCGCCCTGACTCACTCCTGTCAATTCGGCACCGTCCCATTCCTCCGTTCCGCGGGCTTATATCCACCGAGTCGCTGGGATTCCGCTCGTCCCTTCAAGTCAGCAAGACGACATATGGTAGGGGTCGCTATTTCGCTCGTTGTACATCTACCTCTCCTCCCGCCCCGGATAGAACAAACACCCACATCACAAAGGCTTCTCACCTCGGAACCGAAATCGCATCTCGTGTCGTCATCGAACCTGTAAGGCCTTATGGGCGACGACAGCTGTTTCTAATCTCGTCACTGGCTTGTTGGGAATTATGGGCGAACGGGATATCGCTCTATTTCCTCTACTTCGGTTCGACACGTCCTCACCCGATGGTACAGTTTGTATGTATGTACGCCATCGACGTACTCTACATCATCATGACGTGCATGAGTGGATCGCTGCCGATCTGGGGGGGTTGCTCTGGCAAGATCTCCAGCTGGTGGTCGAAAATTAATTCGTGCCATGTCATCGTGAAATGGCTGTACATGAAACAAAATCCTTTCTTAATCTCGGGGTGGTGCTAGGGAAGACGGACATGTGTAGAGTAACCGAGCATAGAATCCACGTGAACGAGTGCACGGAGCACATCGAGCGGCTCTCTCTGTTACCATCACCAATCATGGAGATATCGTGAGCACACATCCTGTTTGTTCAACGTACTCGGTCCAATACACGCCCCATCAGTTCCATCATTCAGGGAGGATATCAGCACCCCCTCTCGCGGTCATGGCAAGGCCGCCGTCAGCTCACGAAATCCATGTTCATGTACCCAATCTTTATCACGGACGACCAGGACGCCAGCGTCGTTATTCCTACCCTTCCTGGTCAGCGTAGATGGGGCGTCAACCAGCTCGAGAGTTTCTTAGGACCGCTCGTCCAGAACGGTCTCCGTAGCGTCATCCTCTTCGGCGTCCCCCTCAAGTGCGAAAAAGTGCGCACCTCATTCAGCCTCTCTCGTCATTATCGGGAACACTGATGCCTACCAGGACGAACGTGGATCGCCAGCGGATGATCCCGAAGGACCTGTCATCCAGGCAATCCGAAAAATCCGATCCCTCTTCCCAGACCTGTATATCGCTTGTGATGTCTGTCTCTGCGAGTACACGTCACACGGCCATTGCGGACTTCTCCACTCGGACGGTACAATCCATACCGAACCCTCCGTAACACGCATCGCCGAAGTCGCTCTCAACTATGCACGCGCTGGCGCGCACTGCGTCGCACCAAGCGATATGATGGACGGGCGCATTCAAGCCATCAAGCGCAGTCTCATAGATGCCGGGTTTGGCAACCGATGCACCCTCATGAGTTATTCTGCCAAGTTCGCCAGCGGGTTGTATGGCCCGTTCAGGTGAGAAACCACGCATACATGATTCTGTATGTTCTCAGCGCGTCGCACATTCGTTCAGAGACGCAGCTGGGAGTGCCCCTGCGTTCGGGGACCGCAAGTGCTATCAGCTTCCACCTGGCGCCAAGGGCCTGGCGAGGCGTGCTATTGTGGGTGCCATTGCATTCGTGCCTGGCGCGCATTGATTTCTGGGTAGCTACGTGATGTAGCCGAAGGCGCGGACATCATCATGGTCAAGCCGTCGCTCCCGTATCTCGACATCATTGCCGACGCAGCACAGCTTGCGCCAGATCACCCAATAGCGTGTTACCAAGTCAGCGGGGAATTTGCCATGGTTCATGCGGGTGCAAAGGCCGGCGTGTATGACCTCAAAGTCATGGCGTTTGAGACGACGGAGAGTATGGTCAGAGCCGGTGGGTTGTCCTTGCCGTGCGTTCGCATTGGTTTGCTTATGGTTGTCCCAGGCGCCACGCTCATTTTGTCCTACTTTACCCCCGAATTTCTAGACTGGTTACCAGCATAGACTTATGGATATCGCAAGGGGATAAGAGACAGGGATGAAAGGCAGAATAGCAAACAGTCCAAAACAATGTGTAAGCCAATGATTAGGGGAACTCAGACAAAGAAAAGATAATCATGTCTTACGTTCTCACTCCGATCTGTCCGTGGAAGAAATTATTCTAAGAAAAACAAACGCAGAAGGTAAGCTCGAACGACCAGTCACCATGGCGCCTACCAGCCAGTCTCTATCCGTCTACTCCCCTGACACCTGCATGTTCTGTCACCGATTCCTCCGCATCACCACAGGCGCCGACACCGACCAAGAGCCGAAGGAAGAGGAAGTAACTACTGTCATCGACGACGTCGAGTTGTATTGCGATCCACCTGGGTCGGGTCCAGGCAACCATCATGCCCACTGGACCTGCCTGATCGACCACGCCATGCAAGCGCGTAGTCGCGGTGTCATTTCCGTCCCGGGTGGTACATACCCGCCCGCGTTCACGACTTGTATGGTGTGTGGGCAGAACGTCCTCGACCCGCTCGGACGCTTCATCGTCGACGTCCGGAACGAAGGCGGCGAGACAAAGGGGTTCGATTTTGGCGTGATCATCGTGCGTAGCCGTCGTCTCTTCCATTCCTCTCTTTTCCTCTCGAGTGCGGTGCTGACCCGATCATCCCTGCTGACGTCGACGATATTGGCTTGGACGTCCATCACTGGCGTCGTCTCGCTCGCTAAAACAGGAAGAAGAATTGTTCTTGGAGTCCAATCCGAGCGAATTACACAAGCGCGCTTTTCACGATCTCGTCGCAGAAGGCGACTATGGAGGCGCGATAGAACTTATCGCGGAGCACGACGTCGACGTCAACTGTACGCCCGGAAACAGCGGCCTGACGGCGTTGCAAAAGGCCATGTTTAATAGAGACACGAGCGGGATAGAGTTTTTGAGCAGCTTGGGTGCGACGTTGTAAGGTCATCAATCTGGGGGGTTTGTAAGATACAGAGATGGGAGGGTGCATGGATGGATATGTACTACTAAGAGTGCAATCGCGTTGGTTGGCTGTTCGAGATTGGGTTTTGATCGTTTTGAGAAAGAAAAACGAGTGTCCGACCTGCCTGGCTCGAACAGGCGACCTCAAGATGAATTTATCCAGTTACAGTCTCGCGCTCTTCCAACTGAGCTAAGGTCGGTACATAGCGCATCGACTGCGTAAGCCACATGTACAATTTTGTATATTTTCTTGCTTGACAATGTTTCTTTCACTCCCCGACGGAAGAAATTTCCATGTTTGGTATGTGATGAATTTGGCTCTAGGCGGGTACAGCTACACAACCACCATCACTACTGGCACCACCACACCACAAGGACGACGGTGCCGTCATGCCCATGACGAATGCCACGGCCCAACGACGATGGTGACAGCGGCGCGGAAGGGAATTTGGTGGCGTCCATATCCAACGTCACGGTACAACAGCGACGATGATCGCGGTGTGATGGTACAGCGCCTCCGCCTCCGACAGACGACGACGGTGCATCGCGAATGCCATGGTGCAACGACAACACCACAACGTGACGGACGACGACGCGTGCGTGGGGGCTTGCCGATGCCACCCGGCCACCACAACGTCAACGTCAGCCACCCCATCCCCACCTCTATGATGATGACGCATCGTTAACGACGTGTCCATAAGACACAACGGTGACGCCATTCCCAACTGCTATGACGACGACGAGACCGCGATGCACCCCACCACCGCATTCCCTTAACGCGCCACCTTGACCACCCACGCGCTGAAGGCCGCGCCAATCTTTGAATCCAAAAGAGACATCGTACCTTGCTGCGAGGGAAGCAAACGTCGCCCCTGCTGTGTGGTCGATTGGGTCGGACACGCTTCTTCCGTTGGCTACGATTTCTTCAACGGCTCCAATGCTGTCTTGGGCGCAGAGCTCGTGATGGCGACGGAGCGACGACCGCGGTGAGCACATTCCCCAGGTACTCCCGGGTACACTCTGCGTACTCAGTAAGATACCATGCCCGTTCCCATGAGTACATACTTGCTGCGGGTGTATCACCGTCGATCTATATTCCTTCACGAACCTTGATTATGACTGTCGATGAATCAATTTGCCTTCATTATATATCTGAACTTGCATAGCCAGGCATAACCCCCATACATAGACCCAGCCTGACTAAAAACGTCAAACGGTGTCCCCGACGCAGTTGGCATTTCCAAGTAAACACAGACAACCGAAAAAGAATATCCGACCTGCCTGGCTCGAACAGGCGACCTCAAGATGAATTTATCCGATTACAGTCTCGCGCTCTTCCAACTGAGCTAAGGTCGGTAACAAGGATTTTGATTATCTTCAACACATGACGAGTATGCACTGCAAGCCAAAGGTGTTCTGCCAGTAGCTTCGGCTTAGATTCCAACTTCCATGGGTAAAAACAAAGACAAGAACAAGGAGGACATACCCAATCCAGCGAGCGTGGCAAATCGGGATATCCTCCAACGACTCAACTTTCTCTACCAAGCTAGCGTCTTTTTGAACAGCCTCGCACCACCGCCTCCAATCCCTGATGATGATGCGCCAATGCCCTCTACGACATCCAACGACGAAGTCCCTGGCATAGAGGAAGGCGACGCACCGCGCCCTAGAGAACCCCTCCGGAAGAAGAAAAGACACCGCGTGGTGAACTTCGAAGAGCTCTCCAGGAGCTACGTAGAAACGATGAAGAACGTCGGGAAAAAGACGAACGTGAGGATGTACGTTCCTCGCGCGTCTTCTTCCAACATTCTTTTTCGTCTCGGTCTGGTTATCGCGTTGTTACTGAGCCGTCGTGAACAGGGACCCGTCCGTGAAACGTCGCATATGCAAACGGTGCAGTGCCCCCTTGGTACCTGGCATCTCTGCCGCCGTTCGTATCCAAGGTTGGCGTCCGGATCATGGCGACATCGCACCGCTTTCACTGATACGCTCTGAACAGAGTCGACGTCGCATGGTCATGTCGTCTCCTACCGATGTCATCGTTGTCACACTGAGCGCCGCATTCCTGCTCCCCCAGTTCTGCGCATGGATTCACTGACAACCGAGGACACGATGCATATCCAATCCGCGGAGGGCCATTCGTCGTCCACAGTCGCTGTAGCTCCCTCTACTGGACGTGGGCAGATTAAGCGAAAGAAAGCGGGACCTCAGCCTCGCTTGCCGCCACATTTCGCTCGTGACGTCGGGCACGTCGTGTTTCGTGGAAACGAGCGGCTCGACTTGGTGACCTCTGAATCGGAGCCATCCAGCGGCGTCTGCCATATCGTGCGAGTCTAGTGCAGAGGAACCGATGTAGAGATGATTGTACAGTTTGGAGGCGCCATATACACCAGCTTCCCCACTCACCCTGGTGAAATTTCCGGAAGCCGTATTTACCGTGTCCAAGTTATCCAGGTTCCTGTCCACCGATAGTACGAACCCAAGGACCGGGGCAATGTAACGATGACTATTGCGCCAAGATGGTGCGTCGTAATTCCAGAGAACCCCTGGGTCTCATGTCGCTGCGAGGCAGAGGCGTCATCCGTATCGATGTTCAACGAGCCCAGAATATGGTTTAGTAGACGAGCCGTGGGGTGGACAGGTTGATGGAGATTTCGGAGCGCTCCATATCTCGCCAAGTAGAGAACAATAAGAATGCCGTGGCCGATCCTCGCAAGTCCAAATACTAGTGCTGTGGAGCATCATACTTATTGTGGTCCGGTGACTTGCAGTGTCCACCGTCAAGCTCTGTTGGAGATATAAACGTGAGGCGCTTGCTCGACGTTTCAACGTTCAGTTTCGAGTTGGTGCTGCGACACGCCCCTCAAGAGTCTCCAAGATTCCATCAAGATGCGACCCATGGCACGCTCGACAACACAGTGAACAAGGACGTGGAAGACCTTGCCAAAGAACTTCACTCCCTTTCGGAGTATATAAGACTCTTGACTACCATTGTTTATCACAGCGAAGATCTGGACAAAAAGTTTCTTTATCGTAAGCCTGTTGGTCACTATCATCCATCGCAGCGAGGACTTGGACAAAGGGTTTATTAGTGTTACTGAAGCCAAAACCTTGATCAACGCTGAAGATATCAGGCTCAAATGGTAGAGAGCAGCATACATGGTCGCGGCTCGACGTTTTCGGTGCTGTCCTGGACTCCAGGTCCATCCTTGTCTCGACTCTCCTGGGAATGCATGCGATTCGCAAACACGGGTATATCACGCTAATTGCAGCCCAGCATCGAAGGCGGTTATATCAGATATAAACAGGTTTGTGTTCATCTGGCGTGATCATTGTTTGACGAGATGTCTAACGATTCACTGGCAGTTCAGCCAGACGAGCATAGAGCGGAAACTCAGACTCGCCGGAGCGATGCTGCGTCACTGGCAATTTCAAGGTGACTCGGGGAGATGCGGGGGCAGTAGAGCGTTGGCTAGCACTGCATGGGTTCGACACGTAGAGTCCTCGCGGCGTTGAACCAGTAGCGTCTTTAGCCGTCCTCCTCTTGCAAGATCCAACGCCTCGCAAGCCGCAGCGTCTAGTCGAGTTCTACGAGCTAGCGTCCAAGCAGAAGGTAGCCGTTCTTGTTTTCACTCGTGGCAGGGGAATGAACATGCTTGCAGGTTCGACCAACATGTTCAGACATCGGCAACGAGTTTGGTTTTTTACTAGTAGGGTGGATGCGAGAGGTATCATTTCAATCTGTTGCTGTGTAAGACGAGAAAGATGATGGTGCCTATCAGTCAGACAGTTGCATTTGCGGGCAAACTCACTCGCTGTTAGGTTCGAGAAAGGTGGAAGAATTGGGTCCATCCACGAGGCGATCATTCTCGATCGTAAAGCCCTGAAGCTCTGCCCGCCTGGCCATCACAAGCGGCCTGTCTCTTTAGGGCGGCTTAGAAGACATCTTTTCACGAGGTATAAGCAGCTTGGGGGCATCCAGGACCTGGAGGAGATGATTCTCCTCGACCGGGAAGCACTTCAGCACCACCTGCAAGGAAACCCTCATCGTTCGTTGTCTTTGAACAGCCTTGCAGTTGATCTCAGGACTCGGTACAACGAATTCGGGGTGATGCAGGATCTAGAGGAGGCAATTGTGCTCTTTCGGGAAGCACTTAAGCTTCTCCCGCAAGGAAACCCTGATCGCTCATCGTCTTTAAACAACCTTGCAATTGGTCTCAGGACTCGGTACAAGAAACTCGGGGTGATGCAGGATATGGAGGAAGCGATTGTGCTCGACCGGGAGGCACTCCAGCTTCGCCCGCGAGGAAACCCTGATCGCTCGTTGTCTTTGAACAAC
>JBBPJX010000863.1:0-10570 GCA_038088955.1 Neotropicomus parvogracilis | reverse complement strand
ATTGCAAGTGATCTTCACTTAGGTCATGCTACTATATCCAGACCATCCTCACAAGAGTGCCCAGGCCTGGAAAAGTCAACTGGTGGCTGTCCATCCAAGCTTTCTCCTACCAATGTACATATATCACCATGGTTCCTTCCATATCTGCAAAGATCTCGTCCATCATGGTTTGGAATATGGCGGGGGAGTTGCACAGTCCAAAATACATGATGACTGGTTCAAAAGATCCTTGGTGGCAAATGAAGGTGGCTTTCCATTCATCTCCTTCTTTGATTCGTACATTGTTGTATCCCCATCTGAGATCCATCTTGGTGAACAGTTTAGCTCCTTTTAGTTTGTCCACGAGTTGAGAGATAAGGGGTAGTGGGTAATTGTTTTTGACTGTGTGTCCATTGATGTAACGGTAGTCCTGTACCATTCACTTTCATCTGTCCTTCTTTGGTACAAAGAAGACTGGCGACATCTGAGGGAATTTGGATGGTTGAATGTATCCTTTGGCTAGTTGGTCATCCACAAAGTCTGAGACTTCCTTTTGCTCTTCTGGGGATAGGGGTATGAGTCATCCCTTCTTTGGTTCAAAGGCCTCTTTTAGATCTATGGCATGATCCCATGGTTTACGCAGTGGCATGCATTCTGAGGCTTTCTTCAAGAAGACGCGGATGTATTTGTGATACTCCTTCAGTACTAGTTCTTCCATGGTTGGTTTCTTTTCCTCAGTTGCGTGGAGTTCATCCTCTTCTTCTCCTTCTGGTAATAGGTGTGGTAGTGAGTCGTCTTCTGGGTCCAGTACCTCTTCTATTTGTGTTTTCCTATTGGTGGACACAAATCAGTTGGATCCTCGTGTCGTATTTCCTAGTTTGGTGACTTCTTTGATCCTCGGGATTGCTATTTGTTCAAGTATCAGTTGTGCTATCTTGTCACCCACCTTTACAGTGAAGGTGTTACGTTACGATGAGAGTACGAGGAGTGACGTTCAAAAGCATGTCAAGACTTTGGTATGGGGGAGCTTGTGAGATAGAGCACAGCGAGGAATAGAGCAAAAGCAAGCATCCTTTGAAACAGTAGGACGAGACTGCGGAGGATGAGGACAAGGACGAGGGCTAGGACTAGGAGAACGACAAGAACTAGTGTGAGGATGAGGACGAGGACTAGTGCGAGGATGAGGACGAGGACTAGTGCGAGGATGAGGACGAGGACTAGTGCGAGGATGAGGACGAGGACTAGTGCGAGGATGAGGACGAGGACTAGTGTGAGGATGAGGATAAGGACAAGGATTACGACACCTAGGTCGACAAGGACTTCCACTACAACAGTGGTGGGATCCAACACAACATGGTTGGGGCTTGGACAAAGAGGCACAGAGGGGATGAGTCGAGCGAAAGGGCTGGGACCTTCAGAGTGAGACGAGTTCAAGCAATGTAGATTGCAAGAGTTCAAGTCTATCATACACATCGCAAAGAGTGCGTATAAATATGAACCTCGTACTAGCAATGCACAAGTCATTGAGAGTACGGGGATCAAAGGTCAAAGGAAACGATCACCATCAGAACAGGAAAAGAGATGGTGATAGATCAAAAGATGGGCGCCCATCGGGTAACTAGGGAACGCGATGACTGGGCGGTGGGAAGGTGACACCGAAGCAATGAGGAAAAGGGAGAAAGAGAAAAGGGACGAGTAAGTTTAGGTGAGGTGAACAAGATGTATGCCATCGACCGGTAGGAAGAGTAGCGAGTACTCATAGTCTATATGAAAGAAGGGAAGAAAAGCGAGTACTCATAGTCTATACGAAAGAAGGGAAGAAAAGCAATGGCATGTGAGATGAGAAGTAAGTGAGGGGTAAGCACAGATATCGTAACATTACCCCCTCAGTACAGTCGAGTCACCAAGGAGACTTCAGTCCAACAGTCAAACATATTGTCCAGAATCGAATATCCCTCCTCTCCGCTTTCTGATGGTACTGTTAGGTCAATTGTGACAGGAAGGACAGTGATCTCCCCTGTGGTCCGTGGCATCACAATGGGAGCAGTGGGTTGTGGGGCAAAAGGCTTCTCCATGACTGTAATGCTGGCAAATACCACATTGGGCACGAAGGCACAGATATTGAGGATGTCCTGGTGCCCAGTCTCCGCAGTTGGGGCATTAATACTGGCTACAGTGGATGTGAAGGTGACCATTATTGCCACATTGATGGCATTGGTGGGTGGCAAGGTAAGCTGGAGAGGGGTTAATGGGCAGAATCGGTAGTACTCGTGTTGGAGAAGAAAGGACCTGAGTCCCATCATATCTTCGGACGTAGAGTGGAGACGTGTTGGTTGTGGATGCATCATCGGGGATAGGCTCTGGTGTGGAGAGACGTTCAATGAGAGTTGGGGGTATTATGTTGGGTTCTGGTGGGGGGGAGAGAGGTCTGGTGAGTGCGGCTTGTTCCTCATGCGTTAACGACTCAAAGATGGGAGTGAATACGTCCAGAAGAAGGGGGGATCGGACTGCGTAAATGAATGGGCCAATACTGGTAACGACTAGAAAATCACAAATGGAGGAGAGAAGGGGTTCCATGGCAATGTGAAGTGTCCTAGAGTAAAGGTCGTCCGTGATGGACGGGAAGAAATGTCTGTGAAGGAGGAGGATAAGGGAGACTCTATGGAAGAGGCGAATGCCAGTGGCAAGAGCAGTGTTGTCAAAGTATTCGGGTATTTCTTCTAACTCCCAAATGAGGAATGGAGTAGTGAGGATAGAGGTGATAAGAAGTCGGCGAGCGTGGGTGGGGAGTTCGGAAATGTCAATGGAAAGCATAGCATGTTCCATGTCAGAAAGAATGGTGGAAGGGACAGTAATGGATTCGACAGAAATAAGCATGCTCGGCAGCGTGTTGTGCGATCCACGTCCAATGGCTGTTAGCCCCGGGATGGAACGTATGGAAGTGAAACTGGGGGTTGGCGAAGGATCGGAATAACTGGTTAACCATGTGCTGAGGGCGATACTCACGAAGAGACTGACGTCCTAGGCAAGGTTGAGAAACGAAGTTTGAGGTGGTGGAGTTTGTTGACGGAGTCTGATGCGAACAATGATGTCGAAGATGAGGAGTCCAAAGAGAGGCAGTAGGAAGATGGCGAGGATAATGATGAGGACGAATCTAGGGCATGGGATAGGATCGGTGGCGAAGGTCATTTTAGACGGTGGATGGATTTATATTCCTTTAAGAGGGCTGTAGCGTGGACTAGATTGGACACGGGTTCCCAGGTATTTTCCGATGATGGATAGCCCTTCCAGCTGATGAGATATTGATGGCGACCAGGTGATCCTTGGTGAGCAAGAATAGCCTCAATTTCGTATTCCTCTTCTGATCCGATCAAGTCAGGGGGAGGTTGTGAGAAGTTGGGGCCATGTTCCATGGTTTCTTTGTATTTGGAGAGTAAGGCTGCATGGAATACATTGTGGATCTTCCAGGTGGGTGGAAGGCGTAGTCTGAAGCTGACAGGGGATAGGACCTATGTGATTTCGAATGGTCCTTCTCTTTTTGGGGCAAATTTGCAGGTAGGATAGCGAAGGTGAAGGTTCTTGTTGTCTAGCCATACTTTATCTCCGACCTTCCAAGAAGGAAAAAGGGCGGCGTTGCGATGTTTCATGGCTATTTGTGCCTTGTCATGCACAGCTAGGGCTTCTGTTCTGGCAGACTCAAGATCTGTGAGTCGGATTTCTAGGGCGGGAAGAAAGGTTTTTCCGAGAAGTGGATACAATCGAGGGGTGTACCCCATCATGAGTTGAAAGGGTGATTGATGGGTGGATGAATGGGGTACATTGTTGTGATGGAATTCGGCGATAGGGAGTAGTCGTGCCCATTGTTTGGGTCTTCCATCGCAGAAGATCCATATGAATGTTTCAATCTCTTGATTAAGGTGTTCTGTTTGCCCGTCTGTCTGAGGGTGGTAGGCAGAGGATAGTTTTACATCATACTTTAGGAGTCTTGCAAGTTCTCAGGCGAAGGCAGAAGCGAACTGAGGTCCCCGATCTGAGATGACTGAATCATGTAGTCCAAACTGAGGGAAAACGTGGGAGAAAAAGAGTTGGGCGGTACCTTCGGTGGAGATGTCAGAGGTACAAGGGCAGAGAATTACCCCCTTAGTAAGCCCATGGTCGACCACGACCATGAGAGTGGTGTACCCGTTGGAGTTGGGTAGTGTGGTGATTAAGTCGACAGAGATTGCCTGGAAGGGGCGTATTGCAGAGGAGGATATCAGCATGAGAGGCGGTGTGGTTGGATGTGTGTTTATTTTGTTTTGTTGACAGACGGCGCAGCCCAGGACATAGCGATGAATGAAGTTATTCATCCCGGGCCACCAATAGTTCCTGGATACGGAGGCTTGGGTGCGTGTGATGCTGTCGTGTCTGCCGTGATGGGAGTCATGGAGTGATTGGATAAGGTCTAAGTGGGCTGAGTCAGGTACATAGAGACAATTGCAGAAGTATAGTTGATTATCGGTGAAGGACCAGTTGGCGAATGTAGTGTGAGGGAATGGGGAGGTTTTGTCGTTTAGGGCGTTTAGGGTCACGAGTACTATGGGGTCGTTCGTCGAGGATTTTGTGATTTTGTCTTTGAGTGCTAGATCGAGGGTGCAAATGATGTGGTGGTCAGGTAGGATGACCACGTCGTGGTTGTCTTCTGAGGTATCTAAGGGATCTTTTCGAGATAGGGCATCTGCGGGGCCCATAGCAGTTCCGGGTGTTACACACCAAATGATGTCGAAGTCC
Organism: Neotropicomus parvogracilis; assembly: GCA_038088955.1. Lineage (NCBI taxonomy): Eukaryota > Fungi > Basidiomycota > Agaricomycetes > Boletales > Boletaceae > Neotropicomus > Neotropicomus parvogracilis. Next base: position 5,821 of record JBBPJX010000863.1, on the reverse strand, counting down.
TGTAGGAATACACTCCAGCAAGCTTGTCTCTGCGAGAGGTTTCGGGGATCATGGATGTAGGAGAGGTTATGGTGGTCTGTAACAACAGAGACAGGGTGAATGGTTCCGGAGAGGAGATGTCTCCATTCGTCTAATGCTGATATGACGGCTAGAAGTTCCCTATCATAGATATCATAGTTTCATTTGGCTGGGGCGAGGGTACGAGAGAAATAAGCGCATGGGTGTAAGTCTCCGTTCGTGTCTGTCTGCATGAGCACTGCTCCGATGGCTAACAGAGAGGCATCGGTCATGAGGGTGAAAGGTTTACTGGTGTTGGGAATTACTAGGACAGGGGCAGTCATGAAGAGTCGTTTCAGGTGATCAAAGGCGTCTTGTTGGCGTGAGGTCCAAATCCACGGTTGGTCTTTCCTTGTGAGGGCGACGAGGGGATTTGCGAGGTCAGAGTAGTTGGCAATGAAATTTCGGTAGAAGTTGCAAAAGCTGAGGAAGGATTGTACTCCTTTTAATGACATGGGAGGTTTCCATTCTGAAATAGCGGCAAGTTTGGTGTTGTCCATGGCTAGTTTTCCTTCTCCTACCACCATTCTCAGAAAGTCCATTTTGGGGATGTCGAAGAGACATTTCAGGAGTTTGAGGGAGAGACCTATGTAGTTCTCTGAATTGGGTAAGGACGCATCGGATTCAGTGATGGTGGGTGTTGAGTTCGTTGGAATGGATCCCCAAGTTGTCCATGTAGATCTTTAGCCATCGTTCTGTGATCATATCTTGGAACGAGTGGTTCATGAAGGCTTGGAAGGTGGCAGGTCTGTTGCAGAAACTGAAGAACATGACTGTAGGTTCGTAGAGACCGAAGGGAGTGATGAATGTGCCTTTCCATTGGTCCTCTTCCTTGATGCGGATGTTGTTGTACCCCCAGCGAACATTGAACTTGGTGAAATACTTGGAGTCTTTCATGTCATACATCAGGTCCTTGATGAGTGGGAGTGGATAGGCATTGCGGACAGTGTGGAAGTTAAGGTATCAGTAGTCCTGACATGGACGAAGTCCTCCGTCCTTCTTGGGAATGAAGAAGAAGGGTGCTGCTTGGGGAGACTTCGAGGGTATGATCCGGCCAGTCTTGAGATGCTCGTCAATGAAGTTCCTACAGGCGTCGTGTTCCTTAGGGTTTAGAGGGTATATTTTCGCGATCTTAGGTACAAAAGAGTCCTTGAGCTCTATGGTGTGGTCAAAGGGTCAGTGAGGAGGTAGCTGATCATGGAGGGTTTCGGAGAATACATTGGCGAAATCACTGCACCACTCAGGGAGTATCACCTCACCCTTCTTGGCTTCCTGGGCGAGTTGGGTCGAGATTGTGGTGTGGAAGATGTCTTCTCCATTGAGCCATTGTTGTCGTTGTGTCCATAGTTGTTCGAGTTCATAATCGACATTGAGTTTCAGTATTCGTATGAGGTGGTCATCTTCCGCAGGGTCCTGGGGGTGTGTCTCGTTTGAGGGGGGGCACTCACGAAGAGGCACCGTCTTAGAGTCCTCCGACACGTCTACAAGTCCAGTTGTCCAGTCGATGGTAGGGTTCCAAGTACGAAGCCAAGGTAGTCCGAGTATGAGATGGGTCTTTCCAAGATCGAGGATCATGAGTGACAGGGTTTCCGTGTGAGCTCCAGAGGTGATTTCGACAGTGACGGTATGACGAATAGTACCTTTAACATTCTTGGTACCGTCAGCGTTGAAGGCTATGATGGGTTGTGCAAGTTTCGTTGTGGGTAGTTGGAGTCGTCTGGCAAGGGCAGGTGAGATAAAGTTTCCTGTGGCTCCATTGTCTATTAAAGTGGAGGTGGTGACGGTTTCGTTTGCTCCAGTCAATACGAGATCAATGAGTAGATTTCTGTTGTTGCTCAATGACATAAGTACGGTAGCTAGGCAGTGAGGAAGGGGAGATGTCACGGCATCCTTCCTATCTAAAAATCCTGAGGTTCTTTCTCCATCTGGAAGCAGGTGTTTAGGACGTTGACAATCTCCTCCTGAGAATGTCCTTGGGTACGGAGAGTCTTGACTAGTATGAGGTCAGGGTCGTCGTCATGGTTGGGCTGGGTGTCAAGGGCATGTGTCTGAGTCATGTTTGGGAAAGCTCTGCACTGGATGGTGGAATGTCTGGGTTTTCGGCATCTAAAACAAAGTTTGTTGCACATACACTTGGCGCGTTCTACAGGAGAGAGGCAAGCGGGGCGAGTGATGACAGTGTCTATGTCCATGGCGTTGGGGTCATGGGTGGGTCTGACGTAGGTGGGTTTATGTTCCTTGGGTTTGATTCCCTTGGCACGTTCCCAGCTAGTCTGGAACATCTGGGCACTGGAGTACCATTCCTCGATGATGGTCGGGGGTTTTTCCATCATCATGACACAAAGGCGTAAGCCTTCCGGTAAGCCTTGTTTGAAGTAGGCTTCGAGGGCTTTGAACTCGGTGATACCACTCTGAGCGACGTGGGTGCGAAAGTCTGAGATACTGTAAAGGGGGTGATTCCCTTGCAAGAGGCGACAGTCATGGTGTTCAATTTATCTATGGCTTCATCGGCGGAGTCTAGGCGGAGAAAGGCTTTCTTGAAGGCAGTGACAAATATGTCAAAGGTTCCAAAGGATACGGGGGTTTTACTAGTGGTGGTCTCCCTAGCGATGGTTGCCCATCCTAGAGCAGATCCTTCGGTCATGTACGAGAGGGCGAATTGGACTTGGTCATTGTCGTCAGCATAGATATGCTTATTGACGAGGAGGTATGAGATAACCATGGAGAGCCATGCTCTGGCCTTGGTATGGTCTCCATTGAAGGTGAAGGGTTGGCCAATCTTTTTCTCGGCCTTGACTGAGGAAGACATTGGGTTACGAGGTGGGGCTGTTGGTGGGGGTAATGGTGGGGTGGTACTAGGTGGGAACAGTGGACTCTCAGGGGGTGATTCTTTGTCACTTGAAGAGGAGGATGGATCTAGATCTGGGACATGCCAGAGACAAGGGTTTCGGTGAGCAATGATGGGCGAAACGTCGATGCGTTGCCCAGGTGGAGAGACTTGAACTAATATTATGTTACGACAAGGGTATGAGGAGTGACGTTCAAAAGCATGTCAAGACTTTGGCATGGGAGAGCTTGTGAGATAGAGCACAGCGAGGAAGAGAGCAAGAGCAAGCGTCCTTTGAAACAGTAGGACAAGACTGCGGAGGATGAGGAGAATGACGAGGACTAGTGCGAGGACGAGGACAAGGACAAGGATTATGACACCTAGGTCGACAAGGACTTCCACTACAACAGTGGTGGGATCCAACACAACATGGTTGGGACTTGGATGAGGAGTTCTAGAGGAGATGAGTCGAGCGGAAGGGCTGGAACCTTCAGAGTGAGACGAGTTCAAGCAACGTAGATTGCAAGAGTTCAAGTCTACTGTACATCGTCGCAAAGAGCTCGTATAAATAGGGACTTTGTACTTGCAATGCATGAGTCATCAGAACAGCAGAACTAGAGATCAAGGGAAACGATCACCATCAGAATAGGAAAAGTGATGGTGATAGATCAAAAGATGGATGCCCATTGGGTAACTAAGAAACGCGATGACTGGGCGGTGGGAAGGTGACGCCAAAGTGATGAGGAAGAAGGAAGAGGAAGAAGAGAGTTAGCTTAAGTGAGATGAACGAGACGTATGCCATCGACCGGTAGGAAGAGTAGCGAGTACTTGTAGTCTATACGAAATAAAGGGAGAAAGATGATAGCACGAGAGATAAGAAGTAAGTGAGGGGTGAGCGCAGATATCGTAACAAAAGAAATCTGGAACAGCCTTGCCCACATCCATCAGTTATGTGACTTTGGTTGTATTTTTTCCATACACCATGAACTCTCAACCATGGAAAAGGGATCCAACCAGTTGATGCAGCCTTGGGTTGCATCAGTTCAAGATCTTGCCTTTTGACTCCAAGGTGCTGGATTTGAAGTTTCCATGACAATTGTAATTGTGACCTTGCTGCATGGTCTTCCTACTGAGTATTCCCTATTTATCACCACTATTGGCCCAACATCCCTTGATGTTTGTCATCACTCAGATACTAAATGAGAAATCCCATCTGCAACCAACCCCTGCCTCCACCACCACATTTAGTTCTACACAGCCACATCAAGAATGCAACAAGTCAAAGTGTAACTCAGAGAAAAAGATTCAATGCTTCAAATATCACAATTATGGCCACATTGCCAATGACTGTTACAATTTGTTTCCCATTCTCATGCTTGGACCACATTATCTTATCTGATCTTCTTTTTACCTAAGTTTCTTCATCGCTTGATACTTCCTCATCATCCACTCTCACTCTCTTTCTCCTCGTATCAAGCTATGTTCCTTCTTCTCTCATGTCTCTCCTCATCCCTGTCATCCACTCATTACACCCTCATCTCCAGTCTCAGACAGAGGTCTGTACTCTTAAATGACTCTCCTCTCTTCATTCATCATTCAGCCACAAACCCTCATCATGACTGTGACTCATGGCTGATGACTGTTTCCCTTTGATCCTATCTTTAACTTATCATCATATTTGTGTCGCTTTCCTTCACAGCCCTCCATCTCATCCCTTGACTCTATGACAGGTGTTACAATATTTTCTCTTTCTTCTCAACTCCTTGTTGTGTGGGCTATCACCCATTTACCGATCTTCTGCATAGACTATGAGTACTCATTACTCTTCCTTCTGATAGACGGTGTCTCTTATCGATGCATTGTATGATTCTCTTTCTTTCTTTGATCCTCATCGCTTTGACGTCGCCTTCCACAGCCCAGTCACCACGTACCAATGATACCTGATGGGCTGGTACATCATTTGTTTCATCACCATCACTTTTCCTGTTCTTGATGGTGATCATTTCCTTTTAATTGCCTTCTGATATGACTCGTCTTGTCGTCTTAGGAGGGAACTGCCTTTCACAGCCTTTCCCCTCATATGTATTTATACTCAACTTGTTCTCTTCTATACTTTAGACTTGTTCTCTTGTAACCTATGTTGCATCTCCTGCAATTCACGTTACTTGCACTCATCTCATCTGCAGGAATAGTGCCCTACAACCCTCTTCCTTCGTCCTCGGATAACTATCCTGATCTCAGTGCTCAGCTGACCCTTGTCTCACCTGTTGTAGTCGTCCTAGTCCTTGTCCCTCGTCCTAGTCCTCCTCAGTCTTGTCTCACTGTGAGAGACGCTTGCATTGCTCTATTACCTCACCTGTGCTCTTCCATGAGCCCACCCTCATCATAGTCTTCATCATACTATTGAGTTGACGCTCTCCTTGTAACCTCGTCCTCAAGTCACTTGTTGCAGTGTAACATTAGAACAAGTCTATCCCCTTGGGCAATGCACCAACATTTAGCCCACCATTGCTCATCATAATGTATCTGGTGTGCTCCCATCACAGAAGACTCTTTCTCAGAAGAAGAAGCTGCAGAAACTCCTTTGCTTAGTCCCCTATTCCATGAACCATTAGCTTTACCACCTGTCCCACCCAGTCCACTGCCACCTAGTCCACTGGCTCCCCCAGTTGTCCCCATGTCAACCCCAGTCAAAGCTGAGAAAAAGATTGGCCAACCATTTGCCTTCAATGGAGACCATCACAAGTCGTGTGCATGGCTCTCCATGGTCGTCTCCTACCTCCTAGTCAACAAACATATCTACACCACTGACTGAAACGACCAACTCACTTAAGAGGTGGGCGCTTTGCCTAATCGCCTGCAAGCCTTGGGGACTTGAAGGTAACGAGGGGACTAGAGGAGTCTTGCGGCTAGTGGATAGTGGGCAGCCTCGTAGTG
>JBBPJX010000862.1:0-10572 GCA_038088955.1 Neotropicomus parvogracilis | reverse complement strand
CAGGGCTACCATAACCAAGTTTGAGATCTTGGTTGAAATCCAAGACGGTGATGTTCTTGGCTTGGGAGAGCTGTTCGACGACCTCGGACGTATAATGGAATTCTGGTAACACGATCTTCTTGAGCTCTGGCAAGTTTCGTAGAAGAATGCAGAGTTCGGCGTCGATGGGTTTACCAGGGAAATTGACGAAAAGGGTGAGAGAGCGTAGGTCGGGTGCACGCGCGCATAGATCGGTGTAAAAGTCTGGGCGGGGATCAAGTTGGGATGGTGCAGTTACGGAGAGGTGCCTGAGACGGCGGTGCAGAAACAATTTGCAGCGTTCCATGTGGGCGGTACTTGTGTATATCCACTCCAAGGTGTGCATGTTGGGTAAGATCTCCAGGGACATTCGCGTCCTGGCGACGTCGTCCAACAAGGGATATATTTCGAAATCGTACGTGGACGGTCTGAACCTGAGGCACCGAACACGAGAAGCATACTTTTCGAATCTGGACCAGTCGTTGGCTTCTGGAAGTGCCTCAAAGTACTGCGTAGGATGAGTCGTGAGCCTGCAGCCAAACAGAGACCACTCACGTATTCGAACGAGTCGTCTTGTTGAGATATCGGCTTCAGTAGACGGAAGAGACGGAGAAGATCGTCGACCTCTCTCCAGACGACGTCGAGGGCTATGTCGGACCATTGTTTACATACGCACGCGTTCGTAACGTTGGTTTCTTTATCCAGGAAATTGAAGATAATATCGAGGAGTTCGGGTATGAACAGTACGCGATGGGTTGTCGTGGCATGTCCAGCCTCCGGGACGGTCATTGTTGACCTCATGGTGGTTGGGTAGCAACCTGTGCATTGGGATCAAATCAGTTTCTCACTCCGTCGCCACACCGGCAGCCGGCAACAACTCGCCCGTCTCTACGTGGGCCAAGTTCCGAACGAGTACTGCTTGCTCTCTCTGAACTAAAGTTCTGATATATACATACAGGCCCGTGTTGGCACCGTAGACCTGACTAGCCAAAAGTCAATCTGAGAGTCTCGTCGTGTTCGTTTCTTATCACGGCAAGCATTATTAATAATTCGACACCTGACATTGACAACACCGACCGCGAACACCGACCGTGACATGCCCACAAATCTTATCTATTAATCCCCGCGCGGCTCCCAGTCCCTGGGTTCAATCAACACGGTAGAGTATTTTTTCCCCGGCGAGGAAAGTGTCGAAATGCAGGGTCGCAGGATTATCTTTCCCTCTAGAGACGTTGGTGCTGCCTCTCAGCCAAGATGGTACAACTTGAAGCGCTCGCTTCTTTGCTTTCGCCTTCTCTGATATCCTTCTCAATTTCTCACCACAGGCACCGACCCTGAACCCGAGTGAGATGGCTTCGCATGCATTGACCAACAAGGTTATTTGATGCACATGCAACTGCATCCTTGGAGTACCGCCACGAAAAGCGTCCACAAGGTCTTCCTGCAGTCAGGCACACACCCTCCATATAAAAATGAGCGAGCCCCACCCTTGCCCCACCGTTTTGCCGACCTGCAATGTCGTTCCCTCCCGCCGCTGTCGATGCTCACGACCCTCGCGTGCACCTTCAAGAGGACAACGACATCGTCGCACCCGAGCATTTCGTTCTCGATGATGGTTTAGCACCGAACCTCGAGACATACCTCTATTACGCCAGGGAACAGCGGGACAGAGAGGCCGCTGAAGCTCGCAAAGAAGGTCGACGTCCCCCAACGGGTTGGCTCAGCGAGTTGTTCGGTCTTAACCGGCACGTCGACCAAGACTCCCTCGCTTTAGATGAGAAAAAGGGTGCAGTCGATGAGGCCGCCATCCTCGCCATCACTCCTGCGGAGTACCGCGCAGCTTCCAGCTCAATGAGAACAGCCACCTGGGGTACCGTGTTCTATCTCATCACTACTGGTACGAAACCGTTCGAAATGACACGTGCCTGTCTGACCAGCGAGATAGATATTCTTGGTCCGTACTCCGCCCCATATGCGTTTGCCCAGGTCGGATACGGCCCGGGCGTCGCCTGTTTCGTCGTTTTCGGTATCATGGCAGCCTACAGCGGGATTCTCCTCTGGCACTTGTTCTTGAAACTGGACTCGGACAGGTTCCCCCTCAGATCATTTGGCGACCTTGGTTATCGCATCTACGGCAATTGGTTCCGGGTTTGTAAGTCTCATGTTCTTTGCTCGATGACTATATTATAACGAAGATCTTGTAGTATGCAATGTTTTGCAGAGTTTGCAACTTATCTTCAATGTCGGTCTCATCATCCTCGGCAATGGCCAGGGTCTTTCGCAAATAGCAAAGTTCAAGGTATGCATTTATAAACTCACAACAGTTCTCAGGTTCCTTACGAAAACAGCTTTGTTTCAGTGTTTGCAACATCGTCTGGATGTTAGCTGGTCAGTCCTGTCCCCAGCTTTTCTACAAAGACAGACTCACGCCTTCATAGGCATGATCCTGGGTCAGATCAGAACGTTGCAAAAGTTCGGTTGGGTTGCCAACTTTTCTATTTGGCTCAACATTATCACGTTGGTCATCACCATGGGTGCAGTTGCACACACCGCCCCCAACTACGTGGCAGCAGAATCCGCTTATGGTGTTTCACCGGGACCTGTGCAAACTCTGGCAATCAACCTGCAGCCGTTTGAGCCCCAACTCAACGGTATCATGCAGATTGTATTCTCCTATGGTGGCGCGTAAGTCAACAACTTTTACAGTCTGCCGTGTAGCCTCATCGAAACCTTATCCCAGAATGATCTTCATTGAATTTATGGCTGAAATGCGTCGCCCGATGGACTTCTGGAAAGCCATGGCTTATGCGCAGGTGTTCATCACCGTCGTGTACATGTTCTTCGGGTTGTTCGTCTACAGCTACCAAGGCCAATTTGTCATCAACGTGAGCATATTTTCGGCACGATTCGTTCAGATAAATGATTCCCAATCAGCCCGCGAACCAAGGCATCTCCCTTTACAGTTTGCAGACGGCAACTAATGTAATTTCTCTCGTTGCTGGTCTTATTGCCGCTGCATTATACGGGAACATTGGCATTAAAGTCGTCTATCAAAACATCCTGATGGAAGTGTTCCGTGCTCCGCCCTTGACAGTCAAGGCTGGAAAGGTCCTCTTTGCTGGATTGGTGATCGTTTACTGGGCGCTCGCTTTCATTATCGGTTCCGCTATTCCCCAGTTCTCCAACATCTCTTCCCTTATTGCTGCCGTGTGCATCTTCCGTACGGTCTCCCTTGCGGCGCCGGAACTCCGCTGACACGTATTCTGCAGAGTTCTCATACACCTTCCCGCCATTTATGATTCTTGGCTATCTCATGCAAGTCGATGCGATGTCCAAGGACCGTCCCTATGATGTCAACAATCCCCGCAAATCTAGGGTTGATAGCTGGCGGGATCTTTCCCGTTGGACACGTGGTTGTACGTTCGATCGCGATCCCACACCTGTTTTTTTTCCGACGGGCTGACGCTCCTGCAGACAAGAAACACTTTATTTTCAACACTTGGAACGTGATCATCACCCTCGCCTGTCTGGCGACCGCAGTGCTGGCGACGTACTCGGCTATCAAGGCGATCATATTCGCTTTCCAGACGGGGACCTCGAGCACGTCGTTCAGTTGCCGTTCCCCTCTTCAGCCTTGATTGGTTCGTTCGGATATCGCCTGCTTTGTGTTTTCGGAAATCTGGGCAATAATATGGATACGGCAGACGCGATGACCTGGGTGGCTGGACGTGTCGTGGCACGTTCGAGCACCGATGTTTTAAGCTAATGATACGGAGACGTGTATAATAACTCATGAGCAGAGGTGTATGACAACGCGTTGTATGACACCAGATTTCACTGTTTTGGACGAGACTTGCTGTCCGGTTAAGCCCAACGATTGGTACACGGGTCACCGGTCACGTGTGCACGACCGTGACGTTCATCTCTCCGTGCTAGAGATCGTATTTGTCCTCGTACTCTGTGGCTCAGTTTCTTCCGCCGGTTTTACTACCATCTAGCCACGGCGGGCTTTCACCATTGCAGGTTTGATCGTGAATGACCTCCTGTAGACCGTCGTCTGGCGATGCTCGGCAGTTCTACGATTGGTGTCCGCAAGGGTTTCAGAATCCCCCTCGAGGAACTTTTTGAATCAAGGGTATGTGGCAGCCTGGAGTAAGAGGACTGGTCGATACGACAGGCTGACTCCCAAGGTCTGTCAGAGTTCGGGCGATCCTCAGGCTTATACGACCGCCGCTCGCTCTCAATTGAAGAATCCCCGTCGAGCGCATCGTGATCGGGACCTTTTTCGTCGGAAAACGTTGCAGATTGGCTCTGCCCCCGTTTCGAGCGTCCTGGAATGCTTTTCGACCGTGAGGTGAAACGCAACCCGAGGGACATCGTCATCAGCCCTATGCGCTGGGCGACATCGCACAGCTTCTTCATAGCCGTTTCGAGAACTCGGGGAACGTTGGAATACGTTGAGGAGGCGCTCGCCGTTGAACGTTTTCCGCAAGAGAACCCTCGTCGGGTGCTTTCATTGGGCAGCGTCGCGAAATGCTTGCTTGCTCGATCCAAGCACGAAAGAGACCTCGAGGAAGCTTTCGGTCGTTGTCCTCGGCTCTCCCGCCTTTTTTTGACAGCGCTGGCTATCTCAGGCTCGCGTCCGTACCGCCTCTTTCTCGGCACTTTTCTTTTCGTTGCTGAAATTCGTCCGTCGGCAGCAGTTGACGCATTTTCTGTTTGCCGTAGTGATCTAGCGAACGTAGTCGGGTTTCTTCCACAGGGCCGTGGTGTCTTCGGAGTCAGTTGTCTGCGCCGCATCGTGCGAATGCCCCTCCCGTCCGTTGGCGAACGGGGCATTGACGTGGCGAGTACCCACGTCATGCCACATGGGAACGACCAGACGGCGGCCAGCCAAGCTGAAACTTTGGGCCTGGGCGTCTCGAATGACATATGGGAGTCGTCGGCACGCCCGGCCCTGAGCTTTGGAGAGGGGCACCCGACGGACGGACGAGAAGGATCGACAGCCAAGGTGGCCTCTACCTCGCGCAGACGATAGCCCGTCTCCGTCCTCCCAATGAAATGACAGCATTTAGTGACATGGGGAAAGCGTTGGCAGAAAAGTTCACACAGACGACCCCTTTACTCCGCGGTACCCTCCCCACTGCCGTTCCCGTCTCAGCGTTGAGCTGCAAGACATGGTCACGGAGATTCGCAAGTTGTCCGGGCTCTCTCACTTCCACTACTCATGTTCAGATCTTCAAACTGCAGGCCGGCAATATCGTCCATGCCAGCTGCGATGCCCTCATTATTCTACCCGACCGGAACATCGTTACGCCGTAGGTTTTCCCTATTACGAAAGCTCGTGTCTGTCTCTGAACCATCCCAGCAGCTCCATTCCCTGGCGCTTCACCCTGGATTCAGGGAGATATTTTGGTACTCGTATCTACGAGAGATTGCCGTCGTGACTCGTGAGGAGGTTCCATCCCTGTCGACCGAATCGGACAGGCGGAAGCTCCGGGAGAGTAAAGATGGCTCAGTGAACGTCGAGAGATCGAGCCTGCAATGATGGTGACCTGCGTCCATGATCGCGTTCGCCTTGCCTACTACCATTGTATCTCCAGTTTTTGCGTATGGATGGACCGTCATGTGTTCCGGGTTCCGATCGGAGCGATGCGGGCCGTGGACGACGGTGGCTTTTATTCGGATCACGTGTCGGATCATACACCGGCGGTGGACGAGCCTAGGGACATGCAAATGGGCGCCTAGAGGCAATGAAGGCCAGTAAAGTGCTTCCGTGAGCCACGCCACTCTGTACCTGTGTCGTCCGACCCTGTGAGTACAATGCACACTGCAGACCGACTCCTCGACCTTGCAACGCCCGCGCATCTCCCCAGCTTCCAAATTCCAAACATGAGCTGGTGTGCAGTGATGAGACGGAGTGGATCTAGTGCAACACCCCGTCAAGACAAGTCGTGAGCGTAACTGAAATTAATTTATCCAAGTTCAGCAGATGTCAATTAAGCTCAAGCTCAAGATCAGTACTTTCCATATTTCTCTAAATTTCTGTAGGAAAGTCGACAGTCAGGTCAAGTTTCAAGGGGCATCGGTACCGTGTTTGGGGACGTGCCCAGGCCAGTGCATGAAACAGATCATGTCGACCTTGGGCTTGACGTCCTGGATATTACCGCGGAGAGAGTCCGCTGCCGAACTGGCCGAACAATGATACTTTATGAACTACCAGAACAAAGTTATGCCGTATAACGTTGTTGCCAACACGCGTTCTGTCTCCGATTCAAATATATTATATTTCCGTCAGGGCGAGTCTTTTGCTGGCAAATTCCGATTGTGGAATGTCAAGTGGGACGGCTGTTCTGACGTTAAGTAGTCCCACTGGCCATATGAGCTCGTGACAAAACTTTCTCTCTCTCGCTCTTTCGTTCAGCGTGCGCACACAGTGGATCCTCGTAGGTACGTGGCCTTGTCCCTCACGGTCGCCCACAGAAAAGATTTACATAACACAGTCAGGACGAGGTCAACACCGTGCTATGAGCGCCGTAACCCCTCAATCTTTGGAGTTGTGGCAACTTTGCGGGTTCGTCGCAGGCAAGCAAGGTCCATCCTCGCGCAATTTCCTTCTGAACGTCTTCTCAGCCGCCTCTTGGGCGATCATCGTTTGGGATGGTATCATCACATTAGATATCGAGGTCATATATATCTGGTCGTACGTCCTTGCTCGTCCCACGCGTCGCCGTTCAGAACACGACCTTTTGCTAGGATGCCACGGACAGTCACTGTCAAGTGGTTGTATTTCTTTGGAAAATACTTTGCGCTCGCCTTTCAGACGTGATTCTCACATTTCCTCTGTCGCGCGAAACAGACTTGACCGTTCGAGTTCAGGTTCGTTATCGTATTTCAAGCGGGGCACCTCGCGAAGCATTCCACGCCTCTCCACGATTGTCGAACATATCGGTTCTGTGAGATGGTGGCGAACACGTTGCTCACGCTTTGCTTCGATGTCGTCCTGCTCCTCCGTAGTGCGTGCCTTTCGAGTTTCGCATGTCTTTCCCGCTGACGACGTGACTAGTTTATGCTTTATACGGATATCGCACGTGGAGTAGCGCGTTCGCGACGGCCGGTGTCGTCATAGAATGCGTGATGGCGCTCGCGTCGACGATATTTACCATCCCCAACACGCTGTTCGATTCCGCTTGCGCGATGGTTGAGGTACCCAAAACGGTCTTTGTGTACGTCGTCGGCACGCTCGTATCGCAGACCATTCTCCTGTGGCTGGCGTACCGGAGACGAGAACACTCTGGACGAGCGAGGTCGTCTGTCGCCTGCGTGACCATTCGGGACGGTTTCTTGGTGTTTGTATGCATGGCCGGTGAGCGATTCGACTCTTACGCTTCGAGTGTGCGCTGAGTCCGCGCGCGCGCGCACAAGTGTTTCTTACAATCATATTTATTACCACCGCCCACAATAGCCCTGTGACTACTTTAATGATTTTGTACGTTTTTCCGGTTCGCTCGTCCTCTCGGGCTCTCGCTGACCTCCCCCCTCTGCGTGCAAAAGTTGGGTTCCGACGGTCACTTCGGTCGCCGTACGTCGTTTCGTTTCGCTTCGTTCTGTCTCGGTACTGACGCCACCGCACAGACGAGCCGCGTCATCCTGAACCTCCAGACGACGTCGCATCGCGAAACCGTTGCAGAATTTTCCACCGACATATACGGGTTATACGGAAGCGCAGATTCGTACATTCTCTCCGACGGTCCGTTTTATCGAAACGGTCCCGTCTGATTGTCCCGTCTTCGTGGTCTTTTATGCGGCGAGTTAGTCGTTCGCTGGGACCGACGGAGAGGTGATCGATCGATCGATCGATCTGAAACATGTTGTTCAGTAAGTTATCGGTACCGGTAGCAGATCGTAATAATTCCATGTCAAATCAAATTATCATTATTTGCTCGAGTTTCTGGTGGTGAACGTTTGACACCCGCCATCGGATGAAACATGGACATGGTTTCAAGGAACTGACCGGTCGATTCCATCAAGGAACGCTCTACATGAAATAGGGGTAGTCTATCGTAGCGAAGCGACACGTCACAGGGCAAGAAGAAGAAGAAGAATTCAAGACGAGTCTAGTCGAGTAAATAATTACTAGAGAGAATCCTGCACCTAGATCCCACGCGCCTCGAGACGCCTGCGCAAGATCTTTTGGAACCCGGGGACGTGGTCAAAGTCCATGAGCGTGTAGTGCTGTCCCGGAACGTCGGTGTACGTCGGCTCGTCGCGGCTGAACCCTGACCACGGCCTGAGCTGATCGTTCAACCAGGCTTCTTTGCTCCCCCGCAGCGGGATGGCGTAAAACACGTCGACCGAGGCTGGAGAAAGCGTGTCAGCGCGATCGTCGGGTTCGGACGAGGACAAGAAAGGGACGCACAGACTGAACCGCTCGGCTCGTACGTCTTTCCACACTCGATCAGCGACCCGGCGATGTCGACCCAGTGATCAAGCCCCTTGGGGGTCAGCTGCAGCTCGAGCAGACGCTCGGGCGGGGACAACTTCCACACCGCGTCGAGCTGCTCCGCGCGCGTGAGCGGCCTCAGGGCCGGCGCGAGATCGTCCGCGTCGCGCTTGCTCACCAAGCCGAGAAAGTACGCGAGGTTGAGCATCCCGCCCGTCCAGTCGATCTCGTGCATCCGGTCCGCGATGTGCGGCGGGATGTTGATCAGGCCTGTGAATGCGACGCGGTCGCCCATCGCTTCGAGCCGCTTGGCCACCTCGAAGGCGACCACGCCGCCGTACGAGTAGCCCGCGATGGCGTATGGGCCGTGCGGCTGCGTTCGCTTCACGGCCGCCGCGTACGAAGACACCATCTCGTCCATGGACCCAAAGAAGGCGTGCCCGGGCTCGAATCCCCTGGCACGGAACGCGTAAAAGGGTCGCTCGTTTTGGAAGTACTTGGCCAGGTTGACAAAGATGAGGACTTCGCCCACCCCTGGGTGAACCATAAAGATCGGCGTCTTGTTGCCGGTGAGGTTGAGCGGAACGATGGGATCGTACTCTTCCGTGCGCGCGTCCTTGGAAATCAGTGCGTCGACGTAGCTCGCCAAGCTCGACAGGACGGGGTGCTTGAGGATCTGGATGGTCGGAATCTCGGGCAACTCAAACGCGGACTCTCCCTCGCGTTTCAGTCTGATAACGTCGATGGACGTGCCACCAAGCTCGAAAAAGTTCTCGCTGGCAGAGATATCGCTCACGCTCAGGTTGAATATCTCGGCGTAGATCCTAGCCAACGCCTTCTCCGTCTCCGTGGAGGGCTTGATAAAGCTGGCACCGCGAGCGACGCTCAGCAACTCCTCCGCGCGAGCGATATGCTTGCCAAGCCCGCCTTGCTTGAACTGGTTGAGCAAACGCGCCCTAGAGAGCTTTCCGAGCGTAGTCTTCTCCATCTGAGCAGCAGGGATGGGGATTATGAGTTGGGGCGGGAGAGTGATCATCTTCACGGACACGTCCCGGAGGGCGCGGTGCGTAGCAAAGAGTTTGGCGGGAGCATCCTCGCCGTCGAGGTCGAACGTGGGCGAGTAGAAGACGACGAAACCCTCGGTCGCCTGACCTGGCGCACGGTAGGGCGTAGCAGCGAGGAAAGAGTGAGTGACGCCCTCGACCGTCTGGAGGTGAGTCTCCAGTTCCGGGATGCCGTACGAGACACCGTGAACGATGACGGTGTCCTTCATACGCCCGCTCAGTCTCATCTTGCCGTTTTCGATGATCCCAACATCGCCGGTGCGGTACCAGCCCCCTTCAACAAAGCTAGAGGCCGTCGCGTCGGGATTGTTATAGTACCGAACAAAGACCATTGGTCCGCGGACTTGGAGTTCTCCGCTCTGACCGTCAGGACGGGGAGTCGCGCCATCTTCGGGATTCACGATGCGCATCTCACACCCGGGAATCGGCGTGCCGAGCTCCAAAAACTCGTACGCGGGAGGCGTGGTCGACACGTCGATAGGGTCGTAGATGCATCCAGCGCTGAAACGTTCCGCTCAGATTGCAGCCGCTTCGAAGCAAACCTGAAACTTACCAGGTCTCCGTCATACCAAAGCCAGCAGAAATGACAAATGAGGCATCGCCATTCTTGGCGAGGTTCCTCAGGGTTTTGTGGAAAGCGACAGCGGTGCCGCTGACGACTGCCTCGCCACCGCTGTTGACACGTCGCAGAGAAGCAAGGTCGAACGTGCCAAAGAGGTCGTTGCGCTTCTCGAGGTCGCGAGTGAGTTTAGCGAGCAAAAAGTTGGGCGCGAACGCAACCTCGATAGACTGAGCGTGGATTATCAAGCGGTGGTGAGAAGCGAGAAGCTTCGAGCGACACTAATCACAAACCTTTTCCTCGATCAAGCGAAGGTACCGCAAGGGATCGGAGAGAATTGCGGATGCGTGGACGTGCAGCTGAGAAGCGCCATATAGAAGCGGCGTGAAATGCATTTCGAGGGATCCAGCGACGTGATCAAATCCTACCCCTGATTCTACGTCAGAACACCATCCGTCAAGGAATCGTGGCGCTTACAGTTCATGATC